>JAUEKR010437587.1:0-12151 GCA_031762895.1 Corambe burchi
ATTATTATTATTATTATTATTATTATTATTATTATTATTATTATTATTATTATTATTATCATTATCATTATTATTATAGCAGTAACAGTAGAAGTCATAATAATAGCAATAGTAGTGTAGTGGTAATTCAGTAGGAGCATAATAAGTAGAAATGGTAGTCGTAGCAGTAGTATTGGTAATAATAGTTGAAGAAGTGGTGGTTGTTTGTAGTAGTAATAGAAGTAGTTGTAGTTGTAAAAAGAAGTTGCAATAGTTGTCTATTAATAATGTAGAAGTAGAAACACTATGGATAATAAACGTTTTAGAATTTGATATCAATAATAGTAATAGTAGTAGTAGTTGTAGTTGTAACTATGTGAAGTAGTAGTGGAAGTAGTAGTAGTAGTAGTAGTATAAGTAGTAGTAGTAGAAGTAGTAGTAGTAATAGTAGAAGTAGTAATAGTAGTAGTAGTAGTAGTAGTAGTAGTAGTAGTAGTAGTTGTTGTTATTGTTGTAATAGCAATAGTGATAGTAACAGTAGCGGTAGTAGAAGTAGTAATATTCCTAACAAAGGCGGTTAAATAAAGTAATAAAGTATAAATTCTTGGTTATAAACGGAACTCGAACCCGCGACCTGCAGCACCGAATCGTCTTGCAAAAAATGAAGTCTCCCCCTTTCTGAAAAACAATAAAATAAAAAAATGGATGAAAATAGCCATATATGAATAATGCCATTCTGCATAACGACATATTACTATAGTCGAAACTGTTATTTTGTTCTATTATACCTTGTATACCAATAGTAATAATAAAGGACCTATGAATTACGCCACCTCGGATTACTTTTGCTATGATGGAAAAAATATATTTTTGTTCTGTTATATAATAATATTGTATCATTAGTATTGAAGGGCCTATGAATAAAGACGCCTGACAATGTCACAGCAGTCACATAACAAGTCCCATGCCTTTACCATCTGAGCTAACCACGAGGTTTGCAAAACGACTGTTAAATGCAAATATTATAAAGACTATACAACAAAGTGAATCGACTAATAAGTTGAAATATGCAGTAACACTATAGATATATAGAGATATTCATAATTTTACATAAAATAAATAATTCTAAATGCTACTACAATGTAGACTACAGTATGTCATATAAACCATCAGTTAAGTTATATCTATGAATATTAAAACTATCATAAAATAAACTGATAAATTATAAAATATATTTATGTACATGACAGTACTATACATTATATGTATATTACATCAACGGCAGTTATGATTGGTGGTGGCATATAATATGGTAACAAAGTAAAGATTCTTCTGACATTACGTACTTATCGCCTGTCTCAAGTCGCTTTACATTTCGTTTTTACCCCCCCCCCCCACCCCCCAGCCAACAGTAAACATTTAACACTGACGAGATATTTACCTGTTAGGCGTGATACAATTCTTTTATTTTTCAGACAAGACATCTGTCTTAACGACCAACTTCTCTATTTCACCAGAGTTCACAGTGAATATACAGCAATAACAAAATTAATACATGGATATAAATACAAATATAGGGTAATTTGCTGAGTAGAGGTGAATATATTGTTTTTAAAAAAACTTTGATTATCTGGGGGTTGAGTAGAGAAGCATCCATCAAATAAGTTTGGAATTATGATTATAAGAATTGAGGTGGCTTTCTGTCTTACAGCTAGAAAGATACGACCGCTTATATTTGAGAATAATTAATTGATATTTCTATTATTATTATTATTGATCTTCACGAACTTGTACTTTTAGATGGAGGACAAGCTAATCTATCAGGTGTGTCGTGGAATAAGCTATGACGTGTGTATGTCTGACACTCCGTATATTATTATTCTGAAGGCGTTTCCCTCATAGCCTTGGTAGGCTAGTCTAAAGAGTTGCTTTGGTGTGCTGTAGCCTTGATGACGTAGCTCTATTCCACGACGGTGACGTTGATTTGTTTTAGATATAATATATGTGTACACATTATGGTCATTGTAAATTTCGATTGTAACTGACAAAGTGGAAAGCAAAAAAAAAACAAAACAACATTTTTACACAATCTTCCAAGTTATAATACAGCGACAGACTCTGATCTTCGCGACCATTTTCGTCTGTATTGCTGATCTCATCCGTTTTGCACCATTTTCCCCCAGACGGCGACGTACATTTGCTGGGGCCAGTGAATGAGCACTACTATAAACTATAGTAAAACACTGCATAGTAACTCTGCACACATGTCGTACACACGATAACTAGGGAGAAAGATCACACGGCATCCAGGCTACCAGGTGTGACCCACATTATACCAGCATTCGATTGGGCAATTCAGCGTAGGAATTTATCGAACGTAGATCCTTGTAGGCCACTACGCTTCGCACAACGGTTGATAATACGTAGAGGTACAATTGTTTCTAATATTCTGTTGCATCTTAGCTAGCATTAATTATCCAAATTGATAAGCAAATTCATGTGTTTTACTCAATATGATGGATTTGATTGTGTTATATATAAATATATGTAGTAAACTTATGTCAAATTGATAAATAGTATAATAACAGGTAGTACGTCCAAAAGATTGGGTTTATTTCTTTGTATACGGTAACTGTATTGAAGCTGTCTCGGCCTAACCAATGAAATCTTTTCTCTGCGTACGCAAGGTCGGCCATGTCATGTATTGACCAATGGGAAGAGCTGGTTTGCGACTCCTAAAGCTCATTCACCTTTTTTAGCTCAACGCCGGATTTCGGGTTTGCAGGGTGTAGACTAACATTTTTTAACAGGATTTCTGACAAATAATTCCAATTATCCACCCTAACTAACATTACTTGACAAATGTTTGGGATGTGACGTGAAATACTGGTAAGATATTTTGATTGTAACGCCATAATTACTCGGTATTTGTTTACTAATGTTCGATTAATGATTTGTTTTCTTTCTTGAATTCATGATTGAGATTGAGAAATGGGTTCGAGAAATGAGTCGAGAGATATCTAGATAGACTAGACTAGGACTACCGTAGTATAAATAGCATAATATACTTTACTATAATAATAGTAATAGAGGGTCTAGTAGATTTACTCTATCTAGACTACGTCTTGACTAGTACTATTATTTATACTGTTATACCTCTATTAGAATCATCCATCATTTATGTGATTGATTATAATGAAATTGTAATGAATAATGAAATTCATTCTTCAATTTTAGATACGTCGGAACGTTATAATTATGATTATATTTTATGCTGTATTGTAACGTGGGTGGGGGGATTAAATGATATTATAATTATTTAAATTATACATTATTATTATAGAGTAAAATGTGTAAATAACAATAACATGCCCCCTTTTTGCGTTGTTGCTTCCCGTTTATCCACTTATAATTCATTATTATCATCACTATAATTCCAGAGCGCAGCATGCCTTATTTTTAGGCAATTACGCTAAATTAGGCTGCTAAATAATAATCATTCTAGACCTAGACCTCTATAATAGACATAGAGGTTTAGATAAAATACGTTTAAACGTTTATATCTGATAGAGGTCTATATGATTTTCTTTCTTGGCACATCTTTCTTTCTTTTTTTTCTTTTTTTTTTCTATAATTGTGTGATTATGTAGACACATCCTCTAAAACAAAGTTTTTAAGAAGACTCACGGATTCTGTCACATCCATATTATCTATTCTAGTACTATTATTAGTATTAGATTATAATGCGTCTATAGATAGTACTGCTCTTTGTGCCCTCTTTATATTTAGAGATCATTAGAGTCTAGACTAGGTAGAGATTATCTAAAGTTATTCCCTAGTCTCCCTTGTCTAGACCTAGACTTCTAGACTGTATGATATTATGCCTAAACCTAGAGCCTGTAGTCTAGACTAGCCATAGGCCTACCCTATAATAAAGGCCTATAATCGGCACTCACTGTCACCATATCACCAGTAAGCAGTAGATATCGTTGACACTGACCACGAGTTGTCATGAGGGTACTTACGACACTAGCACAGTGGTCTGTTTGCCTTAAATTATTGAATAGATAATATATATTAATATTGTTATTTAATTTTCTCTTCATGTATACTAGAGAGCCTATAGGCTATTGTAGTTATATAAAATAGGTTAGATGCCATAGGCAGTCTAGACATTTCCTGTAGATACTTGCCTAGCCTAGCCCTACCATAACATAACACAAACCAAGTAGAGACCAGACCCTAGCATATCTCTAACCCTAGCTCCCAATCCTAGTCTAAATCCTGACTCTAAAGTCTAAGGGGTTTGTCTACATTTCGCTCAATTTTTTTCCACAAATTATTTCTATAGTCTAAGAGTAAAACACATTGCAGACATCTGCCGTAAATAATCTTATGCATGTACTTGTACTCCCCAGCCAACAGCAAATATTTAACACTGACAAGGCATTCTTCGCTGATACTGCTAGAATTATTACATTTGTCAAATGTCTTTTATAAAAGACTGCTGTCTTAGCGGCCAGGTACTCTATCTTTACCAGAGTCCATTGAGGCATTCAACACAAATTTTCTTACCAAGGAAATACCCAAAGTAGCCAAGCCATTCTAATTCTAGGGCAGAATCTGTTCTCTGCTATTTGGTTTCTTTATTATAACAAAGTAAGGGTCTCAATATAATTATAATGAGTTATTAGTTTCTATTTGATATATATATATATACTATTTTACATTTTATGTGGTTTAAGCCTTGGCTTCTCCATATCAATATGCACAAACAACGCGTTATAATGATTTTTTGCTTAATCACCATGTTCACCCACCGTTTGGGTCCCACTCCAATGCAAATAGTCATTCAAACTCATTTTACCCTAGTGCTATTTGACTATATTATGGAATTCTCTACCAAAAGCAACTAAAATGTCAAGTACTACTTACTGAATCATTCAAAGATCTGATGTACTACAGCTAACCTCATTGATTATTGATAAGATCACCATAATCAATGCGTAATCAATAAAAAAGTAATTTGAACAAGCGTGCCAACAGTAATTATACTTAACTAGTTGAGTCAGTTGGAATACTTAAAGTTAAAGGAGAAGACTCCGTTGTTACAAGCATGTGTATGTTGTCTGTTTTCTTGGTTGTTATTTCTTACAACCAGTAAGTTGTATTTTTATACTCTTTAGTGGACAATGTGATGTCCATTGAACTACCAATATTCAGTTTTAACATTTTTGTGTTTGTCCAATCACTGTAGGCCTACATCAATATTGCTATGCAGCAGAAATGATGAAACGGTTGAGCATGTGATATTTTAGTACCCTGCTCTGGAAGGTATAAGAGAACAGTACCTGCCTGATCCACATAATATAGACAATACACTATATATGTGAAGAATCTTCCCAGTTGTAAAAACACTGTAGTTTCTTTGCCATGTTTTCAAATCGAAGGGTAATAGCCATGAGTGCTGCTTGCTCGTTTAAATAAATGAATTTATATGGTTTGAGTTGTCAATATTGAACAAAACAGCCTTATTTGGGACACAATCACAAAGGGTTATGCACGAAAGGAATTTTGTTGACCCAGTGACCTGGTGACCTTTCTAAATTATTTTCGTGTTATATAGTCACATCTAGAACTGTCCTTTAAAATAAAACTTATGCAGTAGAACACGAAAGTAGCATACACTTGGAAATAACATATAATAATTTCAAATCCTCATTTCCCCTCTTATTTGAGTCAATAAATTTAGCATGAAAGTAGCGTAATTACACCATAAGAGGTCAACTCAGAAATAGCGTAAGTTTTTTCTCTCCCTGCCTTCTATATAATGTATTGGCAATTTTGTTTTTTATGTTCATGATAGTATTCGAAAAAACTAGTTTAAAAAAACAAAAAACAACAACAATTAGACTTCTTTTGGCAGCTAAAGATCGTCATTTTTCAGGAATGGATATTATTAAAGTAACAGTGTCAATGTACTCAATGGAAGTAACCAATAGAAATTATGTAATTCTTACTTCAAACAACTAAGTAGCATATTATAATCATTATTGTATGACCTCTGGAATAGCGTTAACTGTTAACACAGAAACAGTGTTAAGTTGGAGTAAGTTACTTCAATTACCTTATTTCCTCGAAGTTCCAATGTAAATATACTTTTATGAAAAATATTTTTTTTTGTTTGTTTTATCTCCAGTAATACAACCCAAACTTACACAGCAATGAAGCGTCGAAGTGACGGAAGGAGAAGACTTCCTCCCACCCAAAACACTACCGCTTCTTCAACCTCAAATTCCTCGTCTACGCCCGCTACTGTATCATCCTCTTCACCCTTGACTTCTTCCTCTTTGACCTCCACTTCTGCATCCAGATCATCCCCATCATCACTCCAATCCACTGCCTCGTCATCGCCTAGGAGTGCAAAGTCTCGCAAACGCAACATCAATAACAACACTAACGTCACTACTACCGTTTCTTCATCCGTTTTAGCAACTCCACCTTCTTCATCATCAACTTCTGCAAACAACACTAGCACTAGCAGCGCTACCATTAGCTACGGTAGACTGTCCGTTGCGGACAATGTGCATAAGAAAGCTTCCACATCTTATTCAACTCCGCAGTCATTGTCTAAGGATGCCAGCAGAGTCGATCATGAGGAGTCTTCAGAAAAGAAGGCAGCAGCTCTCTCTTCCCAATCCCTCTCCTCACATTCTAGGGACAACTCACCTAGCTTAGAGAAATCATCCAAATCAAACACCACCCCTTCTTCATCTGACGGTCCGCCTGCAAAGAGGTTACTCAAAGGTCACAGTCGATCAGGAGTGAATCAGCCTTCACCATCATCCCTCACAGGAACATCTTCAGGTAGCCCCTTGGTGACCACCCGAGGCGGTCGGACCGTTCGGCATCCACGGAGGAGCCCAGATCGAAAGACTCAGTCTCCTGCCAATAAAGCCGGAGGCAATGGTAACAAAAACTCCACTGGGAAAGATTCAAAGTCGTTGGGGTCTGTACAACAGACTTCATCCGTCTCTTCCTCCTCTGCCTCGTCCAATGTAAATCCTGTCACATCTCATTCCATTCTCTCCAATGTGCTAGTGTCTGGTACGCCGTCCTCTGACCTGCTGTTCAAGGCAGCTTCCAGTGCCAGATCAGCAGCCCGGGCTGACAAGTCGCAAAATAATGACGCTGCCATTCGCCTTGTCAACGCTGGCGGAATCATCACCACTCAAAGTAGCAACAGTCGCACGGAAAAGTTGCAAGACAACGAGGTCATATCCATCATCAGTGGCAATCTGAGCACTGGTGTGGCTAATCAAACAGACAACAGCAAGCTGCAGAACAACACCGAAGTCATTCGTTTGATCAGTGGCAACTTTGCGGGATTGAATAATGAATCGGTGTCATCGTCCTTGGCAACATCCGCCATTTCCATTCAAATTCCCACCCAGGTCGGACAGATGGGTGGTTTAACTGGCGGGACTAGCGGCAGCCATGTTACACCTGTCTTTGGTCAAGGTCACCATCAGGTCATCGTTACGGCTAAGGCGGACGGCCTTCTTGAGCAGCAACAGGCGGTAGGTATTCACCATGGCTCTCAAATTGTGATGGATCCGAAGACACTACAAGGATTGCAGATCCGACCCACCACTCTCACCAGTTCTCACGGTGTCAGCGTTATTTCATCACAAATGATTCAAGGTCAGCAGTCTTCAGGCTACTCTGTGCGACTTCCCCTACAACAAGTCTCCGGTGTCGTATCGTCCAAACCAGGCTCTGCCACCGGTCAGGTCTTATCCGCTGTTTACTCTTCTTCCTCTTCTCCTTCCCTTTCTTATTCACATATCCAGTCGCCTTACTCGTATCGTCAAGTTGCCATGACGGCAGCTTCAGCATCAACGTTGCCTACCACTACCATGTCCATCCTTAGCCAACAGTTAACCTCCAACATCAGAACAATGGCTCCGTCTTTCGGACACTCCACTCCCATCAACTACCTCCCAGTCGCCGGTGGTAGTCTGAAATCAAGCGGACCCGCTCCACATCATGACAATAGAAAAGTGACGCATCTGTTAGAAGCTACTACTTCTGTGAATACGGCACAACCCAGTGACATCTCTGTGCAGCCTTTGTACCAGACATCCTCAGACATTGGCAAAAAGGCAATTGCGATTCCACCGAAAAAGCGCAGGGCTACGGATATCGAGGACCATTCACAGACATCTACAATGGTTCGAACCCATGGCATCCAACAACTGGCAGTTGGGTCATCACTACCAAACCCACCACACGCCCCAGTGCCCAAGCGGCCATTGCTCGACCTACGAGAGTGGAAGAACCAGCGTGTGTTGGGGCGTAGGAACGGAGCATTTGAAGTTGCAGTGGTCAAAGCAGTTCCTTCCAACAACATGGACCTAGAAGTGGAGTTTGAGTCTGACCACGCCATCGTCATCTTCTCAAACGTCTTTGACCCAAACTTTTGCCAGCTGGTCGGTGACAATTGCCCGACGGCATCCATGCTCACCGTGGGCCGGTCTGTGTGTGTCCGTGTCGACCAAGACAAGAATGTATTCCACGAAGGTACGATTGTGGAGCGTCAGTCTCACCCCGTAGTGTGCAAGATTAAACTGGCGCGCCATCACCAGCAACAAGGGCAGCTGTCATTGCATTCGTCAGATGGACTGCAAGAGTTTGTCAACGCATCTAGAGTGAACGTCAGATTGCTTCAGCCTCCGTGGTTTGATGATTTGGAAGACGTACCACAGTCACAACTACCCCTTACGATCACCACCACTGGATTAGGCGGTACGATTACGGACCCTGTCGATTCGTCCCTCTCTCCATTTGGTGGTGTTCCTCCTCCTTGCCCTCCCCACCAAACCCCGCCCATAGCTGCCTCTTCCAGTCATGTTGAGCGGCCTGTGTCGTCCAGTGCGGGATCGTTGGACCACAACGACTCATCGGACGACGAGATGATGAACGACTCTATCAGTTTTGATTCCTCAGGCATGAGTACTCCGCGCTCTGGCAGCGCCACACCCGGTTCTGGTTCTCGGTCGCAGAATGGGAGACGGAATCCACCCAAGAAAAATGATCCAGACCGCAGTCGTAGCGCTCAATCGACTGAGAGTTCGCGCTCCAGTACGCCTCGATCTCCGCTTAACGGGAGGTACAAGAAAGGGGACGTGATTGCATCGTCTAACGGAGTGCGCAAAAAGTTTAACGGCAAGCAGTGGCGACGTCTGTGTTCTAGAGAAGGGTGTGTATCCAATGTAGTTTTGCTATTTTAAACTTGTTTTTGTTTCATATCATCCAGCACTACATAGACTAGACAAGGCTCTCAGTTTTCAATGAATCTGCTGACTGTAATCTAACTTTCATTACTAATCTCTCAAATTTTCAAAGTTGTTTCATTTTTTTTACTTGAGAGCCCTGACCAGCATTTGTGAATTGCTGCCATAGAGAAGAAAAGATCAACATTGAGCCGCCCTCTGATCTTGGAAAATTTTAAAGCAGCACTTTCATTGCTTCTAGTAATTATATATATATATATATATATATATATATAAGTATAAGTGTATTTGCATAAACTTTCATTAATTTATATAACTTGTGGTGTTAAACTTATATTGCCTGTGGCGTCTTACACATTATATCTTTAAACTTTACATTAAAAATGGTAATGTAACTATATAAATTTAAATATGATGCAAATAATTTAAATTCTCATGTATATTTGCTTACATTTTGTTCGGTACAACCTCTGATCTCTCTTGACTGTCAACATGATTATTAATACATTACATTTACTGCATTATTTGTATTGTAAGTGATGAAAATTGGGTAAATTGCTGTGCATGAAATAATATGCACCTACTGTCACTGTCATACATGGATACTTCATTTTTTATGTTTAGCTGCAGAGCTAGACTCTAGTGGTAGGTAATTCAAAGTAAATTGAATTATAACTGTTAATGAATGGTAATGAAAACTCCTGTATAATAAACATATTATATATTTGTGATAAATGCAATATATAATGTCTCAAATTAATTTATGTTTGTAACGCATTCATTGCAGGTGCACCAAGGAGTCACAGAGGCGAGGTTTCTGCTCCAGGCACCTGTCATTGAAAGGCAAGAGCTTGCGACACGCCCCAAGTTTCCCCGGATGTCGGCAGGGGTCTGTGAAGGAAGGACAGATTGAGTGGACAGCCGAATCCCGTAATGATTATGACAGAGATCGAATCCTAGCTAACAGGTGGGTCTTTTGGGTAGCCCACTACCATCAATTTTTAGCCTGATTTTTATCTAACACATTCTTGAAAACTGGATTTTGAAGGTTGATTGACCAATAGCATTAAATAACCTGTACTACATACCAACACAGTTTGGCAGTTTAATTGGGGGGACTGGTGGTAGTCATGTTACATCTGTCTTTGGTCAAGCTCACCATCAGGTTATCGTTACGGCTAAGACGGACGGTCTGCTTGAGCTGCAGCAGGCGATGGGTATTCGCCCTGGCTCTCAAATTACTTTTATAGCATTCACTTTTATCATATATATAATAAACAAAACTGAAAGTATTCCTTTGTTTTTGCTATGTGTCAATCAAACATTTATTCATCTTTTCTATTCTAGTGTGTTTTTTTTAATACTTTATATTTTTTCATTTTGTTTTAGAGCTTTTGTATTTTTGTATGAGAACATAATTGAATGAACAGTTAATGTTGATTGTTGTCTAGTGATAGGACATTTAGCTCATGTTTGAGAAGTTCTTGGTTTGAATCGGTTTAGCGGTGGTGCAAAGAAATGTTTTTATGCACACATTTCCTCACCAAACTCAGGTGCAATGTGTAATCAGCCATAGTCAGATATTGTCAGAAGCTAGAGTGACTTACCTTTCAGGCAGCTCTTGTGGAAGTTTTGCAAGGAGTTGAGACGATATGACTGCTGAGGGTTCTTTTTTGTTTTCATTTTGTGTTACGACTATTGTGTATTTGTATTGGAATGTAATAAATAGTAAATGAAGTAGTTTTGTTATGTTATAATCTTAGAAAAACTGCCAATAAACAATGAACTGTGTTTTATGAGAACATAATGAAAATAAGCCACATGTCATGTTCCTTCTTCTTCACTTTCACATCAGGTTTAACATGGACGAGACTGAAGCGGCAAACATGCTGGTCTCCCTTGGCAACTCTGATTCACGCAGCCCATCCTTCTCTCCCAACCCTGCCCACGGTGGACTCCGAGGCCCACTTCAATCCCCCACCGGCCCGTACCGGTCATCCACATCCTTCACACCAATATCCCCTCACACGAACCCGCAAGTTCCTCCTGGATTTGTGCGTTCTCCAGCTAAAAGTTGGAGCTCCACTTCTGGCAGTTCTTCGTCGGAGCACATCTCTCCGGTCACGTCTCGCTTTCCCACAGCTGGACTGCTGCAACCACAGGTGGGTTTGGTGGATTTGGTGCTCTTTGTTTAACACTGGCATATATGACAGGGTTCCCAGCAGGTCTTGGGTTTGAACATTGAGGTGTGGAAAAATGTACAATGGATCTCGGAAATAGTGTAATAGATGCAGGGCTGCCTACTATCCTGAATTTTTAGGGATATCCTGAATTCTAGCCCTTGATCTTGTATTCCTGAATTTTGGAGTTACTGGACAAATGATACTAAAATGTCAATGTTGTTAATTCATTCAGTCTATTTATTTATTCTATTGCATCTCCAGAATGACGATATAGGATAGTCTGCTTCGATTAGTGTTGTATTAAACATATTAGCTTAAACTAGGACTTGTATAAATTTATAAGTCCAAGAGTTGTATTCTTATGATAATAGTAGAATAATGATTGTGGTATTTACTCAAATAAGTAATTTGTATGTCTTTTAATATAGCTATAAATACTTTTTTTTGACAATTTCCGATTTTGCGGTGGGATCCTGAATTTTTACCCCATATTCCTAATTTTGATGACATGAATCCTTATTTTTTTTTGTTTGTGAGGTTGGCAGCCCTATTGATAGGATTCATTCTAACTTTACGCAATTTCTGAGTTTAGAATAGAATAGAATAGATGGCATCAACGTCATTTGATTAGGCCGTTGGCCTGTCGTCGAGTCTTTCCAGTTACTGAATGTCTTGCATACAACATATTTATAT
>JAUEKR010437698.1:0-12132 GCA_031762895.1 Corambe burchi
GACCGATCCGGGAGGCCGGGATAAATGTTCAAAAACCGGGATGATCCCGGTTTTTTCCGGGATGGTTGGCAGGTCTGCTACATTGATCCATGACCAAACTTAGGATCTAGACTGATCAAAATTTCCATTGCATTAATTTGAGCTTACCGATTCTCTCTCTTTGTCCATAATAGTTTCCAGTTCCTCAAAATGCCTTAATTTGATCTCCAATTT
Source organism: Corambe burchi (assembly GCA_031762895.1). Classification (NCBI taxonomy): domain Eukaryota; kingdom Metazoa; phylum Mollusca; class Gastropoda; order Nudibranchia; family Onchidorididae; genus Corambe; species Corambe burchi. The sequence continues at coordinate 214 of JAUEKR010437698.1, forward strand.
CTTCATCTGGGTCTCCACCAACAGAGCCACTAAGCCTTTGATTTTCCTCTCCTCTACAGCAGCCAAATGCTACAAGGAATATAGAAAAAGAATAACCAATGTGAACAGGCTCACTTTTTAAATACATAGCATACAAGTTGTACAAGAGAATGAGTATTACGAATTGAATCAAGTTTGATCATAACACAGTTACCTTCACTTTAAGAAACATTTCACATCGATCAGAAATGTTTTCTTTAAAAACATAACATGGACAGATCTAATATTTAAGCAAAACTTAAAGAAGTACCATTTTCCTATAACACAAAATTAATAAATGTTACAAAAGGTGCAAAAAAAAACAGAAATATACTACACATTCATAGATATCAATAAAGTATGATAACAGATACCAATATCCACCAAGTCAAGCATGCTTTTTAAAATAATACGATTGAGGTACAAGTCAAGACAATGTTAACTGATATTGACTATTTCATTGTTAAGGCAATAATCTTCAGAGGCCTGATTCATGTCGTGGAACAAACTTAAGTTATCGATTAGGTCGGATGTCTGGATAGCTTACAATGCTACTTAGCTAGATATTTTAGAATAATCTATAGCCTTCATTCCATGAATCAGGTCCCAGCTGAGAATAGAAATACCAAGCACTACTTTTGTGTTTATAAATCAATCAGCATAGTTATGATGTAATGTATGAGAATGATTATGAAAATGAGTGAGCATAGTGTATGATTGGTCCTAGACCCTGTTTATTTGAACAATTTACAGTTAGAATGAAGAACCAGTAATAAACATACATGTAGATCAGCAGTTAACAGACGACTTAGTAATGACCCAAACCCAATATTTACATCTAGCGTAACAACATTAACATTGGAATAAGATCAGTTCTTTCTTACTTTTGCTTTGACTGCGGCAGCAGAGAGTGCGGCGGCAGCAGCAGTAGACATGACAGCCTGAGGGTTATCTTCCTTGGGCTTGTTGCCGTCTTCCTTCTCACTTCCTGTCTCTTTGCCATCTTCACTGGCAGCTGACTGGCTATCGGCATCTTCCTTTCCTTGTACTCCATTACCATCTTGGCTTTCTTTCTTCTACAAGTTAAAAGAAGATAAGAAATCACAGTCTCAACAATTAAATCAATCAATAATTGACAAATGAAAATGAGATGAGGTTATACAATAGATCCTCTGCCATTGGGTTCATCAATAATCCAAAGAAAAGAACTATAAATTTGATACATCACAGTCGATTAGTACCTGATGTATTAAACACAGGATTGTAATGCAATTATTATGCCTGCAGAGCGTCACATATAGTTTATTCTTTGAATAAAGACTAATAACACGTATGAATAAAGACTAATAACACGTATATACTGTCAATAACACATTTAGCGATGTTGATCACTACATCCATTGAAGTAAGTAAGCACTATCCCTACACCTGAAAAATAGGTACAACCACCGAGTTCGTTACAAAAAAGGTTCATTGTATCATAACTTTAGTAACATCGGACAACCAACTAACAGAGGATTTGTGATGACATTTCAAATTATAAAGTTAAGTAATAAAAAAATAAGAACTTGAAAAGAGGTTAACTTTTATTAAAGTACACACATTCACAAATTCCCACCTTCTTTTTCTTATCTTCTCCTGACTTTTTATCGTCCTTAGTATCACTCTTGTCGCCTTTACCGTCACTTTTGTCTTTCTCCTCAGAGTCTTTGTCTTTGCTGTCTGTTTCCATGGCTTCTTCGCCACTCTGCAGAGGGGAGGGGGGATGAAAATTCAATACAGATGCTTCACAAGGTTAACAGAAAAATATTTTATTCATCAAAATTCATTAATACATAAATCACTTAAACAGTTAGAGAAGAGCTAAAGAAGTACCATTTATCACTATATCCTTATTACAGAGAAGGAAAAAAATTATCTTCAACAATAAATTCAAAGTAAAGAGAATAAACCAAAATCGCCACACAAAAATAACAAATTGCACCAATGTACTTATCATAAGTTTCCAATAATCATCTGTATACATTTCATCTTAATCATACAAAAAAATTTCCACATTTCAAGAGATCAGTTTAGAAGAAAGAGTTTAGTGATAAGAGATAGATTTTACAGAAAAACAAAAAACACCACCAGAATCAGCACCTTAAAAGGGACAAATACAGCTGTAATTACTATCAAAAACTGATTCTTCCAATTCATTATGATTATCTATTCATTCTATAATCAACCCTTACCTTCTTTGCATCAGATTCAGCTGCATTATCCGTGGCTTCTGTAAAAAGTAAAAGGAAATCTATTAAACTACAAAATATATATCGTGGATCAGAAAAGCAGTCAAAAAAAATAAAGAACTGTTCTACATGTAATACACCAAGTATAGACACTATTGTAATACATATAGAACAGACAAACTTCATCATTAGGAATGATAATCCCTTAAATAAAAAATAAAATACCAAAATATCAAGCATTATTAGTGAAAGGTTAACAACAAAACAAAGAAGAATTTTTTAATGGTTATCTAAGGATTTTGAAGGGGAAATCATCTAAAGTGAGAAATTTGTGAATAGAGTGACGTCGCGATGGCCGAGTGGATAAGGCGTTGGACTGCCGATTGAAGGGTTCCGGGTTTGATCATCCCCGTATGGGGCATTGTGGCTAAACCTTGAACAAGGTTATTTGCACTAATTTATTACGTTGGTCGTGCTGGACTTCTGGTGAGGCTCGGTTTACCGTGAAAAAACAAAAGACCAATTTCCTTTCAGGGATGAGTATATTGGATATCTTTTTTTTTTAAACCAACAAGCCCCCAATGAAGAAGAAATAAGTAAGCCTTTTTGTTTGTTTTATGTTGATTTCACAACTTATCTCAATTGAGAAAATCGCCATTAAATATATAACTACTAACCTGTGCCAGCAATTCCACTCTTCTCCAGTCCAAAGGAAGGTTCCACAGTCTGACCATTCTGGCAGGCGGAGAGAACAGTCTTGGTGTGGGCATCAACAATGGATGGTGGCACTTCATCTTTCATCTTGGAAAACTCATCTTTTCAATGATAATAACATAATTTAATTATAATATATTAATAATAATAATAATAATAATAATAATAATAATAATTATTATTATTATAATAATAAATCCCGTTAAACTGGCTTTAAGTGCTTTACAGCAGATAAAACATTACATTGGTCCTAAATTATCATGAACACTCACAATATTAAGTTAGCATAAAAATTAGCTAGATACACAGCAAAACAATTTGATATTTATTTCTCCTAAATCAAATTGGCTGCAATGTATCAACCCAGAACTCAGACACACACAAGCATTAAAACAATGCATTTAATGCCTAATGGACATTTACAATAATGCAGTGATCTTATTAAGTGAAGTATTTTAATTTTAGCATCCCTTAATGACACCAATTGTTTTAAAACTAAATTTCTATGTATTTCATTTGAACAAAAATCAACAGCATTTACAAGGATAAAACGCTGTTAAAATAACCTCACCTAGGGCAGCCTTAGAAGCAGCACTTGCGACTCTAGGGTCAACAATGGATGCCAAAAAGGCAACTGTAGACATGATGGGATTGCCACTCTTGGAAAATGGGACTGGCTGATAAATCAATGGCCCTGAAATATAAAACAACATAGTTATTGCAAAAAATTATAACCTAATATAAAATCTAATCATAAAAATCACATCTCTTTACTTAACCGATATATCAAGTTTATGAGATGTTTCACCATTTATTATATCCTTTCAGGGCGACTCAACAAGCTGGACAATGTTCGTTTTACCTATTTCATCTAAATCATGTATATAAAATCAATCGTTGTCAATAAAGTTCTCATTCATATCACCAAACTAGAATAAAGACCTATTCGTGGACAATGATAAAATTACATGAGTTGTTCTACTGTTTGTTGGGGTGTGTTGAGATGGGGTTTTTTTTTGGTGGTTTCGGTAGTGGAGATTAGATGGGGAGTTCTCTTTTCATCTACCAATGTGACGCTAGGTTATTGCTGGACTCCAGAAGATACATGGAGTTCATTATTTTGCTTTAACTAGCTGATGAGCGAGTAAAACACATGAATAAATCCCTTTTAAACCATTATGAATGTCATTTTTTTTTTAAATATATATAACAAAAAATAATATCCATTTGCTAATCACGAAAATACTAATCAAACAAACAAGAAGTGAATCGAATCTACATTTTTCTTTCTCTTAGTTTACAGCAACAACAAAAAGATATTGATCTACCACAGCATTCTTTTTTTTTTACCTAAATGCCCATCATCCTCTTCCAAGAATGGATCTTCAATGGGAAGACGCAGGAAATGTAAAATGCACTCATCCTGTGTACGACTTCCAACATGCTCACAAACTTTATTCCAGTCGTCCTTATACAGTTCAAGGGCTTCAAGGAGGAGGAGTGTTTCTTGATCAGTCCATTCTCGACTGCGCATCAATGGGCTTTTATCCTGATAGGTTAAAGTAAACATAACACTAAAATAATATAAAAGCATTAAAACATATACACTCTTACACTAATTATACTAGATCCATACAATGAGATTATGTGTTTTTAAAAGAGGTGAAAATTGAGACATATGTGTTATCTATGATAACCTTAAATGCTAAATGCATAGTTTCAGTTTAGGCAAATCTCAAAAATTACAAATCACAGACAATATTGACAATAAGAGTAACTCACTCTAATGAACAAGTAACATTAGAGCTTATACACGGAGGTTGAACATATGAGAAAAATCAAATCTTACGCATTCCTGAAAATTGGATTAAGAATAACCGGTGTACAATTAAAGATGTAGCCTTTTTTTGCATGATTTCGTAAGTATAAATATATGAAACACACAATAAAATACAACCAACCTTCAGAGCTTTGCGGGCATAAATATCTGTTTTAAGTCCTACAGTTCCAAGTTCCTTTTTCTCATCGCCATTCTCTTTTTCAGTCTTGTCTTTAAACTCACACACTTCCTGTGCAGCTGAAGGCTGAGAAATACAACAAAAAATTACAAATATTTTTTCGTCATTTTCATACATTGATATATGCATCCTAAATATGGTTTAAAAGGGGATTCATTTGCCAATATATTGGCACAGACTACTTCTCATAAAGATATAAACATTCTATAGAAAAGAAGGCGATAAAATTTTTAAAATTTATGATTCCCTGCAAAATATTTGTTATACAGTTTAACATGAGTTAACAATAAACCTTATTATATCCATAATATATTTTATTACAACAACTAAGAATATCTAAATATCCAATATAAGATACATATCATTTATTATATCCATGATATATTTTATTATAACAACTAAGAATACCTGAATATCGAATATAAGATACAATCCTCATATCATTGCTCTAACTTTTACGATGGTAGAGGGATTTGGACAATAAATTCGTAAAACTAGAAATACAATTATATTATAATTTAATAATCGAATGAAACATAAATATTAGCATTTGGACAAACAATATTGAAAGTATTAATGTATTACACCAGAATATAAGTTATTTAATTATTTTTTTAAAGCAAGTACATTACTAACAAACACTGCGACTAAAAAAAGATTACCTGATTGATCTTTGGCGGATTTACTGGAGTAATGCCAGATGGTGTGTCAGCCAGGATATGGAAATGAGAAGTGGACGGTGGACCCATCGGGGTAGGATGACTGTCTGAATCCACTTGGTAGTTGATCAAACCCCATTGTTCCAAGAAAGCATGCACTCTGATTAATAGACAAGGAACATGATATCAAAATAGCTTCCCACACTTCCAAAAGGCCAGTTTTAGCATATAATAAATGTGATTTATATAGGAGTATACAAAGCATAAAAAGAATGACTCAGATATTAAATATTTCAGGCGCACATTCTATTTAATTAATATTTCAATACATCCTGATATTTCAAACTCATTTAATTCCATTCCTAAAAATGAACCGACTGACCTAACTGTAAAAAATATTAAATCGCAATACCCTAGCAGACACATACCTTCATAGGACAAATTAAATTATCCTGAAATAAATTACATTTTATTTTTTGTCATAAGATGACTCTTTAGATGAATATCATAAAATTCAATATCCATATGCAACATGAGCATTATATATTAATAAAGCAACGATAACGGAGACAGCTACCACAAATCACAACAAAACAGGAAAACTTCAGAAAATATATTTAAAATATATTACAAATTCGATAATTTTAATATACAACTAGATCCTTTTATCTTATCTTGCTTTTCATTCTCATACATACATATAGATCATATAATATCATGTGAATCTCTTTTCCAAGTTTTTCATAAATATGTCAGAATTTTTATGTTTACAAGAAGTGGAAACATTCCATAAACTTTCAAACAATTTAATTATTAAAGGACTCACCTCATGATACAACAGATGTCACCAGCCAAGTTCCTCCTCACTGCAGTAGAGGTGAGGTACTCCGTGGGGTTGAGACGGTAAGTATCAATCATAAAGTTACGATATGCTACATAACTGAAATAAACCATAGGTTGTTATATTAATAATATTATAAATGAAAATATTCCCTCCACCAAGTCAAAACCAGATAGTAAATAAAGGGTGTAACCAACTATATAAATAATAATCAACAAAAAATGACACAAAGTAAGAATATAATGACCAATAAAAACAAAACAATAAGATGAAAACCACATATATACATGTATAAGTACAATATGCCTAATAATTGATCAGTCACACTATCCAACAAGTAAGAAAGTATAACAAAAGATAACCAACTCAAAAGCTAAGCATAAAAAAAAATTGCATAAAAGATCAAATAATACAAGTTTAGATAGACAGCAAAATAACTGAGATAACTTTAAAACATTTAATCCGTAACCCTAATGCATGGAACAAAATTCTGACAAATATAACTATTTCTAAAGCCCACTCACATTTCAGGTGATTTTGATTTGTTCTTTCCATTGAAAAACTCAGGCAAGGCTCGTCTCTCAATGGCATGAATGGAGTTGTAGTCAAACCAGGCGGAGTAACTAGGGATGATGATGTGGTGAGTCTGCTCAGTCAAACTATCATCAGTGGTATCCGCTGGCTCTTTCTTCTCCCCTTCTTCATTAACCATGTCCATTTTTTCGGCATCAGTCTAAATTGACAATTAAAAGGGGTTCACTTAGCAAACCAGTCAAAAGATATTGAATGCAAGAAACGATTAATTGAAGTAGTTGCTTAAGAAAAGAAATTAACAAAATACATATAAGTAAGAAAACAATTTTTTTTAAATATAGCTCAAACTAGACATTCTAGCATAGAGGACTACATAACATACAAATATAACAATGTTTATACTATACCCATGTCCATATAAATCAGTGATAATAACCACAAAAGGTTAACTAGGAGGAAAATTGTTTCGAACAACAAACAGCAGACAATTTTACCTCCAAAGAGATTGATGCCAAAATCAATCTAGAAGTATGATACATGAAATTACATTTAAAAAGGGAGGGGATGGAGGAATACAATGACACAATTAAACCTCAATCATATAGAAAAGAAGAATTAATAGAAAGTTAACAAGATGACTGGGCATTGAGGGGGAAAAAATAGTAACATAAAAAGAAGACTTTAAAAAAAAGGATTTCCTTGGATTCAAGTTATCAGAGCACAGATAAATATTTGAAGGTGCATTTAATTCACCTTATCATTTTGTTCTTCATCCAAATCCATGACAGTGCCTCCCTTCAAAGGTGTGAATTCATCTTTACCGCTGCGTGAAGTCGATCCTAGGAAAATGAGAGAAGAAACATTTGAATCATTTACCATCCTTTTCATAAAACAAAATGTTTAGATTCCATATTTAAAATAATAAGAGTGCATGAAGTCAATAAAAAGGTAGCTAAGATGGAAAACCAAGAATGAAAACGTTAAAATTAAACCAAAATTACAACGGAATCCGTTTTGGACTAACTATTTCCAAGTGGCTTTTTATAGTTTATTGTGAGCAAGTTTATCTAAGTGAGCATAAATGTAGTTCAAATAAAATGTCTTAAGAAATATGTTCAATAATACTTTGTCACTGCCCGTTGGTGTTAAAATGATAAAAAAAAAGATCATTGAAACAAGACAATATTTTTTTGCAAACCAACAACCTTCTTAAAAGATGATTAGCATCATAGAAACTAATGTATACATGCTAGCCTGATGGATCAATATCACTGTAATAAAAGACTATACAGAAGACACAGCCATAATCTTAATAAAAGATCTAACCTTGTTTTGGATTGTGCACCTCTTGAATATTAGTTTCCGCAGGAGGATCTTCCAAGTCTTTTGTACAGTCCTCTTCATCCTCCTCCCACTTGCGCTTTTTGCTAGCACCAATGGCAGCAGCTCTAGAGCTAAGGAGGAAAGACATATAAACAAATTAGGCAAAATAAATAATGACTTTATTCAATGTGGCACAGTATTATTACAAGTATGTTTTCTTAAAAGGTCTATGAAATAATATCAGGGTTTTTTTAATTTCCTGTGAACCAATAGTATCAAACTACATTTATAAAATAAATTTATAAGTAAATTGGTAAAATTTCAATCCATCCCTACAGTATAGCTGTATTTATTTTATTACTTATAAATCAGAAAGTACAAAAAATATACAAAACAAATGAAAACAACAAAATTATTGGGTGACAGCATAGTTATTATTGCATACAAGGATCAGTTACATAAGAAAATTGTACATTTTCTTATTATGATTATTCTTTCTCCCATTACCTTTTTCTCTTAACTTTCTCCTGGGTGGGTGATGGAGACCTTTTCCTTTTAGCATTACCCTTTTTCTGACGTCTACTTTTATCAGCCTCGGGACTGTCCCGTATCTGCACAATCACAAGAAAACATATTGATATTAAACATTTCTAAATTGCAGAATAAATTATAGTTATATGCTTTATAGTTTATATCATTTTTTTAAAGAAATAATATATGCCAATACAAATCATAAATCAATAAAAGCTGATAAATAGTAAACTTGGTCATATCAGAATATCAAAGTGATGTGCATATTTTTTCTCCAGATATAATCATTAATTACTCTTTTTTTTGGTAGATAATTTATCTTTTATAGCATTACATGAGCAAAAACAATTATATATTTCAATATATATACATTTGAATTATAAATGAAAACAACAACAAAAATGCATATTTGATTAATAAATGATATTTTAAGACAAGCAAAGATTTTAAAGCAGAGAAATTAGAAAGTTTAAGCCAAATATAACTTACGTCGTCAACTGTAAGTCGCAACTTTCCTGATTTTTTAGTTTTCTTCCCATCGCCCTAAAATTTTTCAAAAAATAACATATGATATATACTTCATATTACACAATAGTAAAAAGCTTTAAGGAATATGACCAATAATCATGTTACCATGCAAGTGAGAAAGAGCAAGACTGATCTAACAATGCCTGTTGATACATGAGCTGCATTGAGCTGATTTTAATTCACATTTATCAAAATGACTATTACATTATTTTTTTATTATAATCAGGGATGCCATTCAACTTCAACAAAAATAACTGAATTCACAAACAAACCAGACAATAAAGTGTGAGCCCAATAAGGTAACTAATTAATAATCATTGCGCAGTGCAATAATTTAATCAGCAATCAACAAAAATAGAATCATAAGATGAAAACAACATAACAAATCAAACACTTTTTTCATATTGCTCAAAAGTGCATATTTAATAATGTCAACAAAATAACTGAAAAATGGCATCCCTGAATAATGAAAGAACTTGTAGATAAATAAGAAATGTCCAGACATAAGTAACATTATGGTGATAACAGTATAGCTTAATAAATGAAAGTTCATCATATATGTGATACGCCAAGAAACAAATGAAGAATTGAATATACCGGTATGCATAATTTAGAAGCGAGATTAGTAGTGAGTAAAAATAAAATCTCAATGTAAATTAACAGATTTAATCTTTCAAATGAAAGTTAACTTTTTAAAAATATAAATATATGCTACGAGTAATAAGTATATTGAGCATGATGTAACCATCAGACAATATTTGGGATACATAGAGATGAATAAATTTTGTTTAGCGATTAACTGTATCGCATATAATCCATCCTTAAAGATCATGAGCCAATTGGCCAAGATTCATTATTACAGATCATCCTTATCACTATGTCCCACTGTACACAGTATATAAAAATACACAGCAATGTTGAAAATAAGATGTAAAAAGGATGGGGACTTATTTTCAAAATAACTCAACAGGACATTGTTGAAAATCATAAAAAACATAATATCATGCTAATAGAATAGTATCTCTTCATCAAGAATATCTGCACACATTGGGAAAAATCAGCAGATTCCCTAAGCCTAATGCACGCAACAGGTGGATCAGCAAATAAAGAGTGGAGACAATCGAAGCATATTACTCTTACATTAAACTCATCCTCAATCAGATAATCTTCTTCATTCATCCACTCATTGAATTCGTCAAGATCCAACAACCAACGTGCGCTGATCTGGAGACATAAAATGAAGGGCAAACGAATGCATGATGAAAAGCTAAAAAGGAAAGAAACATATCAGTTAAAATCATATGCTGGAAAAAAAATCTTGCAGATATAAATAATCAAAAACATGATTTAAAAATTAAAATAACTCGCTGTTTACTTGGACAATGCTTTTTATTAATGCATTAAGAAATATTAGAATAGTTTACTTCTTTTCCTAAATAAAAATTTTGATAAGCTTGAATTATACTTCGTCAAATCAAACACATCTTTTTTTTTTCTTTCTATTTATATACAATAATGCATACAAAGAGTTATAAGAGTGATAAAATTAACAAATTCAATTTTTCGCTATTACCTCCCACTGTTCGGGTTGAGTAGTTGGATCCAGGTCGTAATCAATGTTAACATCTGACACCCATGAATCATAGCTAATTAAAAAAAGGAGAGAAAAAAATGAAAATAATAATAAATTATATAATTAATATGAATAATCTTTTTACACATTTGGGTTTATATTAGATATATACACATGGATTTTGACATAAATATAGATTTTTATTTTCCTTTTCAAGATCATTTGCTTTGTTGTTAATTTTCACATAGAGCTGGTTTCTTAAGTTGAGCATGTGGATTTTTTCTCTATAAAATTAAAATACAAAAGCAAATTTGAAACAAGTTATATTATATCAATTGGAGAGAGAGAGAAAAATTTACAATGAACAAATAATTAGCAGAGGTATGGATCCAAAGGCCCATTAACACGACAAAAGATGAGATCATAATATCAATAAGCTTCCTCATTTAATTTTTAATTCATGTGAATTTGCTTTCCCAGTTTAAAAGTATTTTTCATTTATTATCTAAAAACATGACAAATGATACATTATAAAAGGTAGCACTAATTCAAACCATTAATTGTTCTCAATAGTGTTTTTAAATTTTGCCTTAATAAGTATGAAATATTTAAAAAAATAAAAAGCAGTATTTGTTTAACATGGTGGACTTAATAGATTTGTAATTCACTGGAAACATAAAATACATGATTTAAGGAATTTTTTCAGAGGCACATGAAAGCAATGAATCTCACCTGTCAGGAAAATACCACCAATGAATCCCATAGCTCCTTTCCCTCTTAAAAGTAGGACGAAAATATTCCTCTGAAAATAAAAGAATGAGACAATATTATACCATTGACATACAATTACAGAGAAGGCATCAAAATATTGTTTTTATTAATAAAAAGTGATAATATAGTGTACAAATGTAGACATGCCACCTAAAAACAGCAGAAACTCATATACCAA
>JAUEKR010437809.1:0-12132 GCA_031762895.1 Corambe burchi
TAAAGCTAACTTCATTGATAGGATTATCATAATCAAAATAAATAACTTGAACATGCGCGCCAACAGTAATACTCAACTATTTGAGTCATTTGGCTTATTGAAAGAAGAAGAAGAAGAAATGTGTATTTATTCTTATGTTCATTTAACCTATAAACCAATACAAAGTACGAACGAAAACATTATGAAAAGAAGTATTGCTAAGGCTTTTCTTTTTTTATTATTAAATATAGCAATAACATCTACAAAATCAAATAAATAGTCTTTGTAAGATAAACACACAAAAAAATGACAATCGTAGAAAACAGACAAACAAAACTATAAAAGGTGAACAAGCTGGAGCGCTACTATACAAAGAGAAGGCGAGAGACAGACAGATAGACAAATAGAGACACAGAGAGACACACAGAGAGATAGAAATCTAGATAGGGAGGGGAAAAATAGAAGTGAGAAGGAAGTGAAAAAAATAATAATAATAATAATACCAAGAAGTCAATAAATAAGTAGACTTTGAAATACAATCACAGCCAGCAAAATGAATGACATCCTAATAAATATTTCAAAAGCTACAAAATAAAAGGTGAACAAGCTGCAACAGCATTATCAATAACAACTGTGTTTTTCTACATCGAATAATTTCAAATCAATACACTTTGCATAGGATTAACTCTAGCGATCTTACAAACAGGAGTAGACCCTATTATGTCGTATACATATACTACTACATTCATACATACATAGATTGTACCATACATCTCACACTGAACTAAGTTAATCTACATGAAAAGAAACAATAGCAAAACATACTTATAAGCAAAACTATGAACAGCAAACAAAAATCAATAGAGACATCATAGAGTGGTGTGAAGTCATAGTCAATCTCAGGCTGATAGACTTGTTAGATTTATTAATTTACTTTGTCAATATTATATAATATTAAAGCAAATATGACTGATTATTAAATATGATAGTAATTTAGCTGTATGCGTATACATGATTATATTTTATTATTTTGAATTTGGTAATGTGCGATGTAATATTACATAAATGTGTACAAAATAAAGAATAGGCCTGATTATGTCGTATACATATACTACTACATTCATACATACATAGAACGTCTTCATCTCACTCTGAACTTAAATAATCTACATGAAAAGAAACAATAGCAAAACATACTTATAAGTACATAAGCAAAATTATCAAAAGCGAGTAAGAATCAATAAATATATCATTGAGTGTTATAGAGTCAGAGTCACTCTGTTTAACTTAAACTTGTTATTTTTTTTCATTTTCACTATCAATAATATAATAGATTGATAGAATATTAAAGCAAATATGATATTAAATTTGATAGTAATGTATCTGTATGTGTGTATACATGATTATAATATATTATTTTGAAGTAAGCTATTTGCGATGTAAAATTTAATAAATGTATATTAAATAAAGAATAGACCCTATTATGTCGTCTACATTTATTACATTCATACATACATCGAGCGTCTACACCTCACTCTGAACTAAGATAATCTACATGAAAAGAAACAATAGCAAAACATACTTATAAGCAAATCTATTAATATCAAACAAAAATCAATAGAGATATATCATAGAGTGGTGTAAAATCACAGTCAATCTCATTCTGTTAAACTTGTTAGATGTATTATTTTCACTGTCAATGATATGATAGAATATTAAAGCAAATATGATGATGATTATTAAATATGATAGTGATTTAGCTGTATGCGTATACATGATTATAATATATCATTTTGAAGTCAGTAATTTGCGATATAATTTTATATAAATGTACAAAATACTTCTACAACTACTATTACTTCTACTACTACAATTACGACTACAACTATTACTACAACAACTTCTGCTTCTACTACTTCTACTTCTACTACTACTATTACTTCTACTACTACAATTACTACTACTACTACTACTACTACTACTACTACTACTACTACTATTACTACAACAACTACTACTTCTACTACTTCTAATTCTACTACTACTACTGTTGCTTCTATTACTACTTCTACAATTACTACTACTACAACTACCACTACTACTTCTACTAAAATTACTACTGTTACTACTATTACTACTACTACTACTACTACTACTACTACTACTGCTATTTCTATTACTACTATTATTACTATTACTTCTAATACTTCTACCATTACTACTACTACTACTACTACTACTACTTCTACTTCTACTACTACTACTGCTACTACTACTACTACTATTACTACTACTACTACTACTTCTACTACTACAATTACTACTACTATTACTACTACTGCTACTACTATTACTACTGCTGCTATTACCACTCCTACTTGAACAGCATAAGGGAGACATCGCTAAGTGAAATATCTCTCATGGGTGATGGGATTTTGAAACATGTCTCTATTGCTCAGGATTCTCTATTACAGAGGTATTATATCATAATAATAAATATATAACTACTATTCTTGGATTTTATGACAATTTGCGGTTATCCATATTTCCAAGAATCCCTGTTAAAGATGGTGCAACATTATTGGTAGTTATTTTCTTATCATTTGCCTCTTTATGTCCTCGTTTTTTTGCCTTTATCTTCATTTTCACATCCAATGTTGTTGTTGATGATGATGATCAGCACCACTTGAGCATTTCACATATAATACTTTACCTTTGTCGCCGTCTTTGCATTCTTTTTCATTCTTCATCATCATCTTCATTATTTTCTCTATCGTCTTCATGTCATTTTTTTCCCATAACTAGCCTATAATACATCATTCAAATCCGTTCGTTTGTACTCATACACGCGTATTATTATTATAAATAATACAAATAAATATATGTTTCGAGTATACTTTAAAAAAAATCAAACAAAAGAGACGACAGATTTTACACTTGAGTCTACATCGGACAAATTGCAAACATAAAAACCACAGCAAAAGCAAAAAAAAAATTAAAAACAACTCCCAAGTATTACGAACCGAATGACTTGATGAAAAGGAAATCTACAGTGTAACCTCTGTTATTGGGACCCTCCAAAATTAGAACGAACTCCAAGGCAACCAATTGCTATAAAATATCATCTATTATTATAATATTTAATAGAATACATTCGGGAAAACCAGATAATCAGAACGATTTCCTAATCTGTCAAGGCGTCCCAGTTACCGAGGTTCTTCTGTATTATGTTACGAAAAGAAAAAAAACCCAAACGTTATCTTCTTTTTCATTATATTCTATTCTATCTCTCTATTTCTCTCTCTCTCTCTCTCTCTCTCTCTCTCTTTCTGTATCTCTCTCGTTCTCTCTCTCTCTCTCTATCTCTCTCTCTCTCTCTCTCTCTCTCTCTCTGCTTATTTTCTCAACTTTTCATCCCATACCTATAATACTGATCTCAAATCCGCTCATCTGTACTCATAAATGCGTATTACATATTATTATAAACAATACAAATATATGTCTCGAGTATACTTAAAAATCAAACATGAATTCGAACAAAAGAGACGACAGATTTTACACTAGAGTCTACATCGGGCAAAATGCAAACAAAACAAGCAAAAACAAAAACAAAAAACAACTCCCAAGTATTATTGCTAACTGAATGACTCGATGAAAATAAGACCTACAGTGTAACCTCGATAAATGGGACCCTCACAAATCGGGAAAATCCACGACGCATTAGAATGAAATATTAGGTTTAAAATATAATGCATAATTTAACCTCAATAATCGGTAAACTGATAATCGGAATTAACTCCTAAATTAATCCACCGAGTCCCAATTACTGAGGTTCAACTGTATTATGGTATAAGAAGTGAAAGGAAAAAAACTTCAGCTAGAAGTAGAAGTTGAAGTTGTAATACAGGCTTAACTTTTTAATCCGTGTAAGAATGTCAGCGAAGTAAAGTCAATCGAAGAACAAAATCAGATGAACGAGAGAGAGAGAGAGAGAGAGAGAGAGAGAGAGAGAGAAAGAGAGAGAGATAAAGAGAGAGAGAAAGAGATAAATAGAGAGAGTGTCGGAGAAAGAGAGAGAGTAGGATAGAGAGAAAAAGAGAGAGAAGCAAACGGGGATAGATAGAGTAGGAAAGAGAGAAAGAAAGAGAGATAGAAAGCAAGAGAAAGAAAGAGAAGAGAGAGAGAGTGTGTGAGAGAGAGAGAAGGAGACGGAGATATACGGAGCGGAATAGAGAGAAAGAAATATAGAGAGAAGCAGAGATCGAGAGAAGGGAGAGAAATATGGGGAAGAGAGATCGAAATAGAGAGAGAGAAAGATAGAGATAAAAATAGAGAGAGATCGATATAGTAAGAGAATGAGAAAGAGAGAGGAAGAAAGAAAGAAAGAGAGAGAGAGAGAGAGAGAGAGAGGAAGAGAAAGAGAAATGAGAGAGATTGAAAAACAGGCAGAAATAGAACAAGATGGGAAGTGAAAGGAGAGAGGGGAGAGAGAAAGAGAGAGATGTGAGATAGCGGGTTTTAATATTGTGGATAGATAGATAGATGTAGATAGGGAAGAGATGGAGAAAAAGACGAGAGGGAATGGATGGACAGAAAATATTTAGTTATTTATTACCAAATCATGTCAATATAACTGTAAAGCGTTATTATATAATCCAAAAAGTATAAATATGTAAGTATTTTCGCTGAAATAAGCTAAAAATGATCCATGTAAGAGTGAACTCTAGACCCAGTGCACAGCCGCTTCCAACTTTCGAACGACTTGGAAAAGTGTATGCTGTATGGTGAATGTGTATGCTCAGTCTGACTGCAAGTGTATGGTCGTGAATGGCAATTTTTGAATTATGTATGGTGTATAATATGTATTTTGATGCTTAATGAGAATTTTGTCTTAGAACTAGATACAAGACAGCCTATCTAGTACGTAGACCCTGAGTTGGAAATTATATATGTAATTGGACCTTAAGGAATCAGAAAACCTGGCAAATTAATACAAAACGCTCATTAGGCAACCAATTGCTATAAACTATCCTTTATATTATAATGACGTCATTAATCTAGAAACCCGGGTAATCGGGACGTTTTTTTCTAATCCACTGAGGAGTATCATTAAACGAGGCATTCCTGTAATATGAAGTTGTATTATTATTAACGTGATTAAAACATTATCGCCATAATATACTAAGACTGTTGAGATTATGAAATAATTGAATTATAGGTCTAGTTCTAATTTCGAGACGCGTGGTCTTGGTTAATAAAAGGTAAGACGGATGCCTTCAAAAATAGACTAGGCTGTTTTATAACTATGAATAATTGTAATATTTTTGGCAAATCCTGACATTATGATGTTACCTATTTTAACAATAAATGGATTCATAACGGGTGTGAACGTCATTGGTTATATTATGCATACATAAATTTGCAGGTGTATTAAGTAATTTTATTGTTACTGTTAACTTTATTCTTTCTCTCTATCTCTCTATCTCTCTCTTTCTTTCTCTCTCTCTCCATGCTACACACACATAAAGCACACACTCGCTCTCTCTCTCTCTCTCTCTCTCTCTCTCACACACACACACATATAATACCCCCTGTCTATGTCACTCTCTCTCTCTCTCTCTCTCTCTCTCTCTCTCTCTCTCTCTCTCTCTCATTATCTTTTTTTTTTTTTTGGTCTTGTTCATTTGGGGTCCAGTTCTAAAACGTCAGTAAATCACTACGCTCAAATTATGTGTTTTTTAATTTTTATACTTATTATAAAATATTAAAGAAACAGAACAATGGAAACATGAAAAAGTACAATAATAGAGATAGATCTGAGTGGCCTAGTGAATAGAGGAGCTCTTTCTTCTTAGCAAGGCGATTCGGTGCCGAGGGTCGTGGGTTCGAGCCCCCGTTCTAACTGTGATTTTTTTCATTATTTTTCTCCTCTTCTTTCGCTTCTATATTGTCTATTCTGGGGTTTCCTTAATAAATATTTGTCTCTTATTAGACCTATAATGGTGCAACTTCACTAATTGGTACACCCCAAGGAATTGAAATAGTATCCCAATTATCCGGGTTTTACCTATTGATGGTGTAAAATGTAATGTATATTTAATTTATTTTGGTTGCCTGGGATTTGATACCGGGTTTCCCTCTTACTGAGGGGCCAAACTACGAAGTTCCATTGAAGTCAGTTGTAGTAAGTAGTAGCTTCTGTTTGAGGTGGTTGTTTCAATAGCGAGGCAATTGAAGAGAGAAGTGTTGAGGGGATCTAGAAAGAATATCTAACGGTTATATTATAAGCGTTTAAATAGCGCTGGTCTTTTTTTTTTTTTGTACCACTTGATTTCCATGTACAAACCCACTGGACTTTGGGTTTTGGAATCATCTCTTATGATCATTTGCTCCTTTTTAATGGTTCGTAATAATTATTCTAAATTATGATTGCGATTCTTGGACTTATTCATTTGGTTGTTGCTGTTGTTGTTCTTCTTCTTCTTCTTCTTTTACTTTTACTTTTTCTTCTTCTTCTTTTTCTACTTTTTTTTTCTTTTTCATATCCTTCTTCTTCTACTCTTGCTCGCCGAGAGAGACATGTTTTATTTTCCTTTGAAGACGACTGTTGTCTAAAGATTTGACAGTGATCCATGCAGTTTTTGCTTTGGACTGGTGACTGGCAATCATTTGATGTCTATATTTGATTTTGTTGTGAATTACAAGCAAGAGGTCATTTTTGAATATCGGAATGACATTATAGTCATCAAACTGCTTGAAATACAATATAATTTGCCTGTAACATAATTGAGAAACTGGGTAATACTTGGTAAATGAGATGATTTCCAAGTTTTCCCAGAAGGGACCCAAACTGGGAGGCTCCACTTTGTTATGAAAACCTTTAAAAGTTAAGATAAGTCCATTCTTGCTCCCTTTATGTTGTACTGTACCTGCATTATTTAGTTTTTGGTCCCAAATCAAGTGTTTGTTGAGGACACAAGAAACAGTATTGTGGATAGGATTAGCTCTTCCGTCACCATCTTATGCTATTGTAAGAGGGTAATCGAAACTAGATTGCCTAAACACCCTCACACAAGTGACCCCTTTGTAATAGATCACTAGCCGAAAAGCCTTTCATTCTTAAACTTCTTAAGACCCTCTTATCCTAATCATTTCTTTATATTATATTATATTATCGTCGCATCGGAGTAAAATTGTTCTAAGTTCACTTCCAGAATATTATGAGGTAGAACCATATTTGTACTTAATAATACTTAGTTTATGCCTCGTATCAATTACAACTTAAGATATCACTCGAAGTATAATATTTCCAAAATGAATTTGTTCTTGATCTTCATTTTTTTTTAACTTAGGTTCAAAACAATATAGAGAGTTTTCTCAAAATGGGTATTTGGTGGACATACAACAGTTATTGTTTTCCGATGGGGTCATAAAAGTATTATTTAGCTATACGTTACTTACTGTCCAGATTATATTGTATAAAGTGCTTTGTTTCTATCTACTTGGTTTTTAGGACGATATTGATGGAATTATATTCACACAGTGTAGCCTCTCTAATTGGCATGATTTGGTGGTCATGAAAATCATCCCGATTCCCGGGGGTTTTAATTTTTGTGGCACATTATATTGTATTAAAATAATCTTATGTCTAGGATTTCTTGCCGCTTTGCCGATATTTCCCGATTTCTGAGGGGCTCATTTACCGAAGTTGCATTGTATTCTTTTATATGCTATAAATCTATCCCTAATAATTTCTTTATATATTATAACAACGTCGCTCGGAGTACAATTGTTCTAAGTTTACTTACATAATATTTTGAGATAGAGCCATAATTTGTAATTTTTAGTAATACTTAGTTCATACCTCGTATCCATTACGACCTTAAACTATGTTATAAATCTTACCCCAAATTAACTATCCTGATCATATTGTGTAAAGTGTTTTCTACCTACTAGTTTTTTAGAAGAATATTGATGGCACATTTTTATACAGTGTAGCCACTTTAATTGGTACACTTGGGTGGACTTCAAAATCACTCCGAATACTACTTTTTTACCTGCGAGTTTGTTGCAAGAAGCATTGAATTAACTTTACTGCAATATATTACTATCGAAAAGTAAACATCATAGCATTCATTATTTTAATACACTATTTTAATAATATGATAATAACGTCTCGAACATCTTCTTTACTAGCTAACAATAATACTGTAATAATAATAGTAGGCTATTTTTAGAACGGGAAGTCCATGTAGCCGGTGATTGTTTTAGGTTTTTCAATGACATAAGAGGTGAATATTATAATCCGATATTCCATTGATAGCATGCAACATAATAATATTATGCAATTTTAGATTGTTAATTTTATCTGTGAGCGTACAAATTTAATGACTTATCAATGGTAAAAATTACTTGAGTATTTGGTAGATATTATATAATATAACATACCTAAATGCTGGTTAACACAAATACAGTGGTAACATACACATACCATATTTATATATTCACACAAGGTAATATTATTAAAGACATTATTTTCTCAATCTGTCTTACCACTCACAAAAGGATTAGGGGGTGACCATAATGAATTTGGAAATTTTCCAGTCTTCGGTAACTTTTTTAGATAGAAGATACAATCTTGATTTAGACTTTGCCTAGACGTGGTTTTATTTTCCCAAATAAACATTATAGTATCAGATTAGGATAATTACTTTAATCATATTCCTTTTGTTATGCATTTCGCATACAATTGTAATTATTCTTATTTAATATTTTATTGTTTCATTATTGTTGTGTTGTGTTGTGTTGTTATTAGTATAAGTTATTCTATTATATTATTTGGATATTTGCACTCATATTTAGTGTTGAAAAAAAAAGTAAGCACATTCATTTTTATATCGATCTAAAGCTATCGTAATAATACAAGCAAGTTTTCGGTAACTTAGAATAGGCTTCACTAAGTTCGCTTTCATTGTTTACTATAAGGCAATATTTCCATATTATACTTGATAAGTAACCGTAAATTGGAAAATGTCCAGCTTCCTTATGGTCAAGGCTTTCGAGAGGTTAAGATGAGGCAACGCGTGTAGGTGTATTTTCCCCTTTGATGTGAAGAGGGTCTTTTCAATTGTTTTGTTTGACCCCAGATTAGCAAAAGTCAACAACGGGGGGAGAGAACTTAGTATGACTAAAGGGTTTAATATCATTATGTCAATGAAAATTGGGAGAATTAGAAGGAAAATATAAATCAAAATGATAGAATTGGAGGAAAAAAGAAGAATAAAGAAATTTAGAGAGGGGATAGAGATATAGAGAGATAGTTTTGGTTGATAGATGTATAAAACGATAGATAGAGAGATAATAATATATATTGATATAAGTAAAAGAGAGAGGAGGGAAAGAGAAATAGAGAGGGACTTAGATAGAGAGATCGAGAGTGAGAGAGAGTGAGAGAAAAATTGGGAGATAAGAGACATGGAGAAAGAGAGAGAACAAGAGAGAAGGAAAAGAGAAGAGATAGAGAGAGAGAGAAAGAGAGAAATTGATATATTGAGAGAGAAAGAAAAGAGAAAGATTAAGACAGAGACACTGAGGGGTTTTACAGGAAGGGAGTAAAAGCGTAGTTAAACTATGAGTGCATTTAAACAATAATTTTTCTCAATATAATATTTAGTGATAAACGCCATGAAAACTACAAATGACATTAGATCACGTCACATTATCTCTGTTATGCAGAGGTAGAAGGTTTCAGGCAACTCTTCTATATGCTCTACTGGAAGTTGAGGTCAGATCATTCGGAGACCTCTGTGACTAGCAAAAACCATTTGAACCTTTAAAAACCAAGCGGGCAACGCTATGTATGAATGATTATTCATTCATATTATTTACTTACTTATTGTCATATCTCGTCGCAGTTTGTTGTAATATCCAACTATGTCGCAAGGACTGCTCTACGTATCCTATATTCATTATGCAAACTTGAGGCAAGAGGTATTAATATATCATAATAAGAGACAAAGAATTATTAAGGAAACCCCAGAATAGACAATATTATAGAAGCGAAGAGAAGAGGAGAATAATACTGAAAAAATCACAGTTAGAACGGGACTCGAACTCAAATATATTGACACATTATAGATTATATTTTGCTAGCGTATTCCATTGTTTATAAAACAATGTCTGTATTTAATTTGTTGTCATAAACAATTGGCTTGAGAGTATATTTACTTGACGTCCTCCCTACACTTGTATTCAAATAGTTTAATCCATTTGAATGGTCCTTGGTCATCATTGTTATCGGTGTCCATTATCGCACCAAGCTCTTGTCTCTGCTCATGTCGCAAGCGTGGCCGATTGCATGGCTTTATTGAAGCAGAACAATGTGGTAATAATAATGATTCCCTGTAGTTTGTTATCAATACATTGGCTTAAAAATAGAGCATCCAAAAAACTAGAACATCAATTTAATCTATTTTGCTTTGGCCGAAAACACGCCAAAAAAAGCGGTAGGCCTTGCCGTGAAAACACGCCGAACTGGGGGGGGGGGATATCTGCTCTACATTATTGTCATTGACAGTGTATACCAAAAAGCTCAAGCCGTTGCTGCGCGGTGCGGCACAGTTAGTGCTTCTGGTGGGCACCGTCCATAGTAATATTGAGCTGATATTTCCCCAGCTTGGCTCAGTTTTAAATGGCGCCGTGGTTCTTTGCTTTTTGTGCGTTTTCAGCATTAAAACAATGAATTATGTTAATCAGCATACCATCATAAATTTGGTTCTTCATAAGGAAGATTCTTAAAGTCAGCTACATGCTAGATTCGACAGTAATATGCATTGCGATTATCACGGTTTCAAACAATAATAATCAACTATTTAAATATTTTCCTTTAAAAAATACTTCCACTCCCACCCATCGCACCAATCACCACTCATATTTTCCGCCTAATTATTCCACTATAATGATAGTCTCATATTGGTGAAGCAGTTTAGTTAAATCGTTGGACAACAGATCGAAAGGCTTCCGGGTTCGATCCGCAATAAAGGAATTGTGGCTAGCGCTTGAGCAGCAGCAATGTCAATTAACCCAAGTTAATCCAAGTGTGGCTCTGTGGTCTAGTGGTAAGGCTCTCAGCAAGTGATTGAAAGGTCACTGGTTCGAATTTGCATATCGGCGGCGCAAAGTTAAATCCTTGGGAAAGGTATTTTACACACATTTTCCTCATCCCACTCAGGTGTCATGAGTATCCGGCCATAGGTAGAGATGAATATTGTCAGAATTCTAGAGTGACACGCCTTTCAGGCAGGTCTTTTTATACACCACCAGGAGTTGAGATGGTATTGGAATGAACAGGCCTGTCAGACCTCTTTGTAAAGTACTTTGAACATTTTAAAAATAAATGGGATAGCGCTATATAAAACTGTTCACTTTAATTTAATTCGCGCTAGTGCTGCCTGCGTTGACAGCAATGAACTTCTGGAGACGCTGGTTTTAGATGTTTATTTCTCGGGTTCAATTAATATTAATGCCTCACTTAATCCATAGACTAATGTGGCACGTGTTATTATTATCATTACTATTGTTCTTTCTAAACACCCGGTAGTGCTATAATATTATTCTTGTATTGTTTTATCTCGACATTAAGGGGATTCGGTCGAAGACAGGTGGATCATTATCTGAATCCGCAGATGTAGAAACAAAAACTGGCGGAATAGATACGAACAGCATCAAGTCAAATCAGTCAGTCATTTTATTCAAGTCAAGTTAACCCAATGTCGTTGAGTTGAAACTTTGAGTATCATTGAACTAATCTTGTGAAGAACTCTTGACACCAAGATTGGAAGTCTTCAAGACTTGGAAACAAAAAAAAAGGAGCAATCGAGTGGCACGCTGCGATAATCTCAAACACGTGACCAATCTCGCATCTCGCGAGACTTTGTCGATGTAATCTCATCACTTCACGTCTGGCTAGTCTGTTGTAGGTAGGCCTATGTACGATGGGTAGAAAGTAGGGCTGCCAACCTCTCAAATAAAAAAAAAATTAAGGATCAATAAAATCAAAGTAAGGGATTTGACTTAGTTGACTTATCGCCGTGTCGCATCCCAGTTATCCAACTGCGTCGCTTCGGCTGCTTTGAGAATTTTCGATGTGTGTAC
>JAUEKR010437920.1:0-27467 GCA_031762895.1 Corambe burchi
CACTGTGCCAAATTTCATGCTTTTAGCACAAAACGCCCAATTCTTATGAAAAAATGCACCAGAGGCCTCCACTATTGGCAAAGTGCCTAATAAAAATCAAAATTGTCAATTGGAAGCAAACAAATGAATTTATGGATATATCAATAATATTTTGCTGCATTTGTCTAGTATACAATATCATAAACAAATTATAAATGTAAGAAGGGCTGAATAGATGAATAGTTTGGTTTATGGTTATAAAATGTTAACAAATGGATTGATCGGTGAATAGATGATTTGTTTAACCTGAGTGGTCTAGTGGATAAACTTGCTCTTTTTTCTTGGCAAGGCGATTTGGTGTCGATAGGCGTGGCTTCGGATCATAGTCTAGCTATGATTTTATCATTATTTTCTCCTCTTCTTTGGCTACTATATTTTTTATTTCTAGATGTCCTTAATAATTGGCTATCTCTTATAATGGATGATTGTGCTATGTACTTCACACATGTGTTGCATTGACGTAATTAATTATTTTTTGTTCTACAGAATGTCGACTTTGTGAACATTAGCATCAATCAATCATGTAACATCTTCCAAGCCAAATCGCTGCAGCCCATCATCTGACAACCAAAGATGATTTCCCTAAAACCGCCTGAGTAATCCGTCGCTACTAAGCTAGTAGTATGTAGTAGGTGGTGGCAAATAGTAATTACTAACTTCGTTTCACTATATACGTATATGTCATTGAAACGACCCACCGTGTTACCATGAAGGAGTCCATAAACAACGCGTCACGAATACCTCGTTACTGCGGAACCGACTCCAGTACTAGCGTGCAATCCTCCAAACCGGACTCGCTTCAATGTGGGAAGAGAAGTCGATCACTGGCCATGGTGTCGAGGGAAGAAAACAACACACAACATATGAGAAGGACCAGAAGCTCTGGTGAGATGTCCAGAACCAAATCCACTCTGCAAAACGCGTGCGAACCGCGGGTGTTGACTCCATTACAAAACCCAAAAGTGACACAATTCAATGAGAGTCAAGGCTTTTCCGATCACGACACGAATTCGTTGTCGTCTCAACACTGGGAATCGATCGAGGTGCGTTATTTACCGTGCAGCAATCATATGCACTCTTCCGGCAGTCAAGCAGCTGGTGTGTCGAGCTTAGCACTGCCACCAAAAGTACCAGAGATAGAGCAGAGGAAGACTGGAGTGCGTGTTGATAAAGATCGAATGAGCTTAATTAAAAGTCAAGGAGATTGTTGTGATCAAATTGATAAGTTATCGGCTTCAGATCCGATGTGTAGGTCAACTCAAATGTGTAAACAAACTGTCCGAGTTGAACGGTTGGAAGTTGTCAATCTTCTTGAACAGCCTCGTCAGCTGTACGGTGATTTAAAGTCGATGAGAAAGTCTCAATACTCTCCGAGAATGTTGCCACCTAAAGCACTAAACCATGGGAGTCCTACTCTTTTAGCAATACCAACAGCAAGTCTGCCGTCCCACGATATTTCAAATTCGTCTCCGCGTAACGGTCTCTCGAGGTCGTCATCGAACAGTCCTTCTTGTTCTCGAACTCAGTCTATGAGGAATAATCCAGCTTTGTCGATAAACGGATATTATGATGATATGTTAACAGCAGGATATTTATCAGATGAGAAAGAGCTGGGTTCGTTATATGACCATGGACCCAACGGGTGTGATAGCCTGATTGGAAAAGACCGGTGTGCACCTGAGGAATACGTGGGTTTCAACGAATGCTCCGATGATAACCCAATGGGTAGTCAGAGAAATGTTGCGTGTAATGACCAGCATTACTTACCCCCGAGTGGTGGTATAGAACATGATAACTTCTCGTACACATATGATGAAAAAACAATTCCAGACTGTTTAGAAATGGAGACGAATTACGAGGAACATAGAGGTGGTATGATGAAATACAGTCTGCCTTCTTCGGATTGCCTCTTATTCCCGTTAGACGAACTTCCATCATCACTGGACATCTCCTACACTCTCTCGTCATCACAATCAGAGAAACCAAAGAAGATTTCAAGCCAACCAAAAGTCCATACACCCACTAACAAAACAAAGTCAATGGCAACCCAGGAGATTGGATGTACAACAAATACGAAAGTACCAGCCCAGAAAAAAGAAGATTCTATAAGCAGTAAGAAAGTAAACCACGTTTCCCCAGATGTGCTGAACGAATACAAACGAATGGCAATTGAAATCCTGATGGAGCGAAAACTTGAAAACAGCAACAAGAATCCATCCAAGGAATTACCAAAAGGAGTAAGCATACCTCCTTCAAGAAATCCATCATCGACGCCTGTTAGCAATGCCGTTTTATCGTTACCGAAATATCCCAGAACTGTTGGAAATCCGCGCGAGCAGCAGACGCTGAGAAAAAAGATGGAAACCATGCGACTGAACCATCTGAGCTCGCTACAAAGAAGTAGGAGTTTTTCGACGTGGCCAGACCAATCTATTTGCTCATTGACAAGCTCAAATACCCAGAGTGGGAAGCAGTCTCTGGATGAATACCAAGGAACACAATTCCAAGCTGCGTCAATGGATACAACACCTGTTAATCTAGTCGGGCGTGGTGGCAATCCTAGAGCTGATTACCGCCAATTTGTCAACGTGGAAAGTACAAATTCTCAAGGTGACACACGAGATAATAACCCGTACACATCAGTCATGAATTCAGACGCAGAGAAAAACAGGATCCTTTCCACCATCCAACTCGAGACTCTGCTACATGACATTATCAGATCGCCTAGCGCTAAAGCAACGCAAGCTCTGGGTCTGTTCTACAAAACGCTAGAATCGTGCAACAGTATTGGAGCGGTGAATGTCCCGATGGAAGATGTGGACATGTCGGTTGATGAGATTCTAAACGAATACAACATTTTATTCAACGGTCAACACAAACCACCGACTCACGAGGATGAAGCTGAGCAAAGTAGATTAGAGCATTCACCCAACCATAGACGAGATCGAGATATGCACGCTGAATTGAAAAAGAAGCTAGACGGGAACGAAGTCACCGATGATCCATCTTCTGAATGGGGTAATGGCACATGCTCTCAAGGGGATGTTTCCATAGAGGACTGTGACCATGTGAACAAGGCACATGGCAAACTTGCCATCGTGCAAGACAAAGGTGGCATTTCTAACCAAAAACAAGGATCTGTTGATAACTGTGTGACGTCAGAGCATAGTCCATGGATGAGTAGTTGTGTGTCTAGTGATTCAAAGGTGTCACAAAAATCTCCGTCGAAATCCTCAAGTGTGTTGCAGTTATGTAAAGCCAGCCAACCCACCTTACACACTAGCACACTTGACAGCGAATCACTGAAAGAGTCCACATCAAAACAGGCATCAAAGGCTGGGGCTCTACAAGCAGAATTGTTACGTTACAGTAACAGATACGACAATGATATGCTGCATCAAGAAGAGAGGTCAGTAGATGGACAATATTTAATTCACGAAATCAGCGAGCAGAACCCTTATTACCTTACACATGAATTAAAGGTACCCGAAACATCTGAACTGGATATCCATTCTCCAAATTCGTCAACTTCTCTTTTTGGAAATTGGGACGTGGTTTCCTTCCTCAAAGAAGCTAGAGAGAAAGAGGTGAGTTATCAAAAGGAATCTTACAGTAAGCTGCACCACCAGGAACAGCGGAGAAAATTGCAGCTGGGAAATTCACAGCAAAATCTTAAAACAAAAGAATGCGGATCATCTTCTGGTGGCATGAGGTCGAAAATGTTAAACAAGTCGGTTCCTCGTCGAAAATCGGCTGAAAGTATCGGTTCGAATGACTTTCATGGTCGTGCTGGTTTTGGGACGCGTGGAAGAAACTATTCCCTCCCTCGTAGAAGATCGACCGAGAGCATCGGATCGCATGATGGTTTTTTCTCAGGTGGATTAGGGACTCATAAGAGAAATCACTCCGTGCCCCGGAGGCCGTCGTCTGAAAGTATCGCTACCAGTGATGAATATCGTTCATTGGACTTTGGAATTCAAGCCAGAAAGACATCTGCTCCCCGAAGAGCTTCTAGAGAAAGAGTAAGCTCAAGTGACGGCTCTGGGTGTGTTGTTACACAACGCACTCCAAAGACGACTTTTAAAGACGATGGAAAGAACACCACCGTAAACAGAGAATTGAAGAGTGGTAATTCAGGAAAGGAAAGGGACATATCGTTCACAGAGCAGCAACAGCTAGTCAATTCCAGAAAGCGATGCAGCTCTAACGGTAGACTTTATGGTCAGGTACAACGAAACGATTCGCCATTGGCAGCTTCAAAATTGAAGAAACGACACAAAGGTGGCGATCTCAAACAATCAGAGTCACCAAAACCAGCCATGACAAGCATATCGGGTAGTAGCATTCCAGGAAGGCGAGTCCAAGGGGATACCGATAAAAGACGAGCAAAAGGAGTTCCATCTACTACTAAGGAGCAATCAAAAGTTGACAAGAAAGTTTCGAGACGCTCGCAACAATTTCATGAGATGCGCGATCAGTTGTACGAGACGATTCGTGATAAGCTTTCAGAAAGACCAACACGGCACGGGAATGCCATATCAAAAGGCTTACACTCTGGAATTGCAGCTTCTAAGGTTGCAAACGAACGTGGTAAAGATCATAAAATACAGATTCTGGCCAAACCTTCGATAAAATCACCTAGGGAATATAAAGAAGAAATGTACAACTCTATCCCAATTATGCAGAACATTGAGCAACGTCGAGCGGAGTCTCCGATTCAGCAATCCGAGGCATTGAAAAACTTCCATCTTTTAGACACAAGTCTGAGCTCTAAATCAAGAGTGAACTTCAAGAACGTCTTGAACGCTTACTTCAACTTAAAGAAATCACCAAACAAAGCAGCATCTTCCCAAAAAGAAGACCATTTAGAAAGTCTCGTATCACCGCCTCTTCTGAATCACTCCCTGTCGAAATCGTTTTCAACTTCGGATGTGAACACAAGGTATTCGAGCACAAATGCAGAGGAAACCAAGTACACTTCCGAACGAGGCAGCACGAAAGCACAGCCTAGCGCTCGCTCATGCAATTCATCCGAGAGTCTGAGGCAGAGCTCTATCATGTTGGAAAAGAGTATAGGAGATATGACTTCATCGGACGACATGATGCGTAGTGTACGAGGGAGGATCGTCGACAGAACGTGTCTCATGATTCTCGAGGAAGCTCGCAAGCGAGGCACTGAGTCAATTCCTACAGATTTGGAGACTGAAAGTGTCCCCATTAACTGTGAATCAGACCTCATTCAGAGTTCTCTACCTGATGTAGAAGGCTCTCATTCAGGAAATGTCAAAAATAGCTGTCCGGATATGAAATCCAGTAACGAGACGGAACCCGAAATTGATGGGAAGCTATCTGATGCACCACCTTGTTCTAAGAATGAGTATACGCTAGATTTCAGGAATGGGAGACACGCCAATCAAGATAATGAAAACAAAGAGAGAAGAGGACAGATTGCGAATTCAGCTGGAAAACATCCAAAGCAAACAAAGTGTCATCCAATGAATAATATACGTAAAATTAACAGAAAAAGTTCCAAAGAAAAATTGACGGACGGAAAACAATACACCACACCGTCTGATCAGGACAGAAACAAGAAAATGCCTGCCCATGACTTTTCTGATCCCCTTTGTCCGTGGGATACCTGCGGCGAGCTCGTTTCAGCTGGAATTCTTCATGATGATGGCGAAGTTGATGATTACGTTCGAGAATCTAAAGGGGCGAGTCTTCCGCTAGCAACTCATGCTACTGGAGAATACATGAACGCAGATTTCAACAAATTTAAATATTCCATTCACTCTCACTATGATGGATTTATTGCCGATGTTTATTACTTGAATTCTGACTTGATCTTCCTTCTAAAAACAACTAACAACCGCATGTTGAGTTTTGCACTTCGAAATCCGTATTTGAGGTGGCTAAAGGAAGTGAAGATATCTTTTCGGAACTTGGCGGCGGTATATCCCTATTCTACACCGCTCGGTGGCCACCCACCAAGACTACGAACTGGTTATTGCGATACGGCGCTTTTCTTACAACGTCACGCTTCAATGATATCGCTATCACTTGAAAATTCAAGCCTTCATTCTCTGGAAACCAGTGTTTCAAAGACAACACAACCGAACCAGACAGATGCTTTCTGCATTGGAGTTAATTCTAGTCAACTCAAAAACAAGCATTGCTTCACATTCTCGTCGCCTGTAAATGATGAAAACAGCGCCGTTTCTTCTGAAGGCACCAACGAGAGTGTCTTGCTAGATATCAACACAGACGACTACAACAGGTTCGATCCTTCACCCCATGAGGAGATATTGTTCACCGCACCTTTTCTTTCAGAGTCGCAAGCTTTTCAAGTGTATCTTCCACCAGATCTGATGTTTCTCACGCCGATGTTTTCCGCGCTTGGCGGCGTGAACCTGATCGGGCTGCAGTTCAACAGCGGCCCATCTTGTTACCAAGAGTACTGCTATGAAGGAGACATGGCAGATAATATGGCGCAAGAAATGTACCAGGATGGGGAAGCAGATGTACCCACTATCTACAACGACCTGATGCTTTCGGATGCAAGTCTTCTTATATCAGAAGTTGACAATTCATCGCCTTTTACTCCTTCAGTCATCATTGAACCGTCAGATCGTACTGAAATGTTTGAAACCACGCCTACTGATGGGTCAGAGACCAATGTCCCAATTCCACAAGTTAGTAGTCAGCAACAGCGCTCGAGTAGGAATTATCTAGGACTCGGACCATTAAATCCTTCGTTTTGTGAGCCACCAGCAATCACAATGTTTCCTCACTCTCTTTTGTCCACTTCTAACGGTGATGGTGGTTCAGAAAACAGCGAACATAAAAATTCGTTGAGGAAAACACCCGCTGTGAAGAAGCTTTCATCAACAATTGTAACGGAAGAAGACTTAGAAGAAGGTAATAATGATGATGAAAGATGTTATCAGAAGATGAATACGAATTTAATCTTGAATTACAGCAACATAATTGCCTCGACTGATGGTTATAGCGCTGATGGTGATGACGATGACGATGACGATGAAGGTGATGATGATGATGATGATAGTGATGTTAAAAAGAGTACTATATCTGAGAACAAGGGTAAAAGCGATAAGAATACATTGGCTAATGATAATTGTAACGATTATACTGATGCTAAAAACAGCCTTCGCAATGATGAAGAAACGAGTGCTCCCATCTTTGGTAGTATGGAAATATACTTTGAAGGCGTTAATGAAATACTTGCGGCATCAAATGGTCGAGGCACTGAAATGGACAAGTCATCTACGATTAATGATGCGAACTTAAGTTTAGAAAATCAACCCCATGAAGCAAAGCAATATGGCGCTGGTAATGAAACTTCAAACAAATTATTCTCTGATCAGCCCTGCAATCAAATAGCTTCTCCTGACTGCGTGCTGGAAGAGACTTTGAGAGAAAAATCCCACAATGAATGTGAAAGGTTGATTACCATTGACCAAGAAACCACGGCAAATTCAACTGAAGTACGATCACCGACTGATTTCGACGATTCTCGTCCTAATAATAGACCAGTGCTGACCGAGAACCTAGTTCAAAATGGCGGTGCCGTGAAATCCTCATCAGATAATGAAATAATGCAAATGAGAAGCAGTGTAGCAGGCAGCAGTGCGCGGACTTCAAAACTTAGCTTAGGTAATCGGTGTCGTGATAATAAGCCTCTTCTATACTTAGGCAGTGGTCGGCATCGACCAGGACACATGCCATATCGAAGAATGCCTGAAGAATGCTCACAGTTGAAAAACTCTTTTTGTTCTATGGTTGGTCGTGATAAACCTGGATTGGATGTCATTCGGTCGAGCACAATTCAAGCGTTGAGTGAATTTTTGGAATCTCTAAGTGATGAAGCATTGGACCAGTCCATGGACACATCACATCAATTTTCCGACGCCGTTAGCGTATCATGCCATTTTGACGGACCATCCGACAAAACCCAACTTCCGTGTAAAAAAAAGTCATTTACTAACAATGCATCAGCCCCACAAGAGGTACTTGACACACAAAGTTTAAAATCCAAAATTAACAGCGTTTCCAAGCCTGTGAATATGGCAAATCTCATTACCTCGAAGAAAGAAGAGCCAATAAGAATCGATGGTGAATACATTGATAATCCTGAAGCAGCTCGAATAAAGAAGATGATGTCAAAACTAATCCCTCTTTGCAGCCGTTCTTCGAACGATAGTCGATCTGTAAACGACTTGAGTGGAGCTGATCAAAACACTTACACTCCTAAAGCTCAGGGGGCGGCGTTGGGGCAAATTCTAGGAGATAAAATATCGTCAAAACAATCTGAGAGAGTTAGACAAGACTCTACTGCTGTCTTACCTGAGAATATTCGTAGAAATATTCCTGGAGTAGACGATCTCATCGGATTGATTAGGCGAACGCTTGCAGCAGATATTAAAGAAATTAATGAAGACGAAGCATTACCCATCGAGAAAGAAGTGATCGTCAGTATTTCACCTCCAGTCACGAGTGTTGGTGTTGGAGATCAAACACACTGGAATCAATTGAAAGAAGTTGTCTACACTGAGCACGGGGATTATAACGCTCACACTAGGCCACTAGTCAAACCAACAGAGGAAGATGCGAACAATGTTGAGCCTTTTACATGCCGTCCATGTCTTTATACACATGAAAATGGAACATTGGACAGTCGAAGAAGGCAAAAAGGGAGAAGTAATATGCTAGATACAAAACGGATTGGTAAGGTGCCTTCATCTTCTTCTTCCAATGACAGCAAACGAAAAGAACGACGGAGTAATGTACTGGGCAATATCAACTCTAAAGCAAAAGGAATATTCCGACACAGTTATGAGAAGACTGATTGCGCTGGAATACAAGGAAATGAAGAAGCAATTGATGACAGCGTCGTTGTCCAAAGTAACTTCGAGCCACGACAAATTACATACAAGTCAACCGCGAAAAAGAAAGTTACTTTTGTTCCTTCTCGAACAACAACTACAACCGCAACGACAAAGAGGAAGCAGCAAAATGAATGCGAAAGGAGTACTTCTGATTCAATCCTTCCCAGATCTACCGAACACAACGAATCTGTACGCGATTCAACCTCGCTCTTACGCAAAACTTCCCAACTTTCAGATTTCACGAGCTGCACGCTTAAAGACAAG
The DNA here is from genome assembly GCA_031762895.1 of Corambe burchi. NCBI lineage: Eukaryota > Metazoa > Mollusca > Gastropoda > Nudibranchia > Onchidorididae > Corambe > Corambe burchi. Next base: position 9,210 of record JAUEKR010437920.1, read on the forward strand.
CGAGACCACTTCAGGGAAATACTTGAGAAGACACGTGACCAACTTCTTTCTTCCACTCGTACTACTCCATCTGATGAAGGGATAGAAAAGGAAAAGTCAAGACATAAACGTATACTAAGAGATCCCACTCCTCTTCTAGGTCATATAAGTCGTAAAAAGCATTATTCACGTGATCACGTGAGTCGATGTCCAACTAATGTGCCACGTGAGGTAGATAGACAAACGGAGCAGTCAAGTCTGCCGCCTCAGTCGATGAAAAGAAGATTTAGAGAGCATCCGATTGGAGAAAATTGTAAACACTGTGTGAAAGAGTTGAACCAGGTCGCGGGTAGCAAGAGATCTCTTCATAAGAAAAACTCTAATACAAGATCTGGCGCTGGTTCGTGTTCGGATACATTTGGAGATTTAGGTAGTTTTGAGACTGAATGTATCGTCTCGGATGAAGAGAATTCTTCAATGGAATCTCAATGGCTCGGACTGTCTACTAAAGATGAAGATGATGACGAAGACGATCTTTCAACATCCAAACTAAACGACATCGATCAAGAGCAAGGTCTTCAGACGATGCTAGCTTCTTGTCTTGTCGCTGCTCTGGAAAACGTCTTGAAGAAATGCTACGTGCCTAAGAACCACCCTCCAGTCTCAAATGCACAGCAGCCGCATCGAAACAAGAGTATCCCGTCTATCAGTCAGAAATCCATGGAGAAGCGTGGAGAAGATATGCAGACTTCGGTCAAGAGACACCTTCAGAGAACCAGACAAGTGATGTCCCCTCCTCATCCTTCCGTTATTGGGTGTGACACTAACACGCTAGCACAGGTGAGCCCACTTCCAACCGACTACATCATGGGCGAAACGAATGCAGCGACGACAAATGAAGACGAGGATTTAAAACTCAAAGTTGGAAACGGTAGATATTACGTCATAGATGCGTTCACATCGATGGTGCTGAATGATGTCAACTGCGAGAATAAGGTTCGCCTTAAAAAAGAAAATTCAGATCAATGTAGGAAATGGACAAAGAAGCGTAAAACTGCAAGTTTCAGTCAGAAGAGATCTAAAGATAATTCTACGAACGACTCTATAGTCGGTTCTAGTGCTAATTTCCCTCGAGCATCTACTTTTATCGACGGCAGCACCACAACTGAGACAGAGTTGAGGTTTTGCAAGCGGCCCAATGTAGTAACACTTAGAGACCATCGATCTAATGGTATGTTTACTAAAGGAAACAGCGGCGGGCGACAAGACAGTATCTCAAGACATCAGCGGACGTATAGTGAGCAAAATCAGTTAACTAGTTTAGGCTTTTGTCAGCGCACGCCAACCACCCCGTCGGGTAATGATATTATATCAGGCTTAACAAACGAGTCTGTATCATGTGATGCATATGACAATATCTCTCCAGGTCTTTCAGATGAGGATTCACTGCTATTGAAAGACAGTCATGATTCTTCTGATGACAATTTTGAGACGGGTGGGAGAATAAGAGATTGCCGCGTTTTGAGAAATGTAGTCGATAGCGACGATGATGTTACATTTGTGAATGGACGAATGCTTCGCAAAGCGCTGATCTCTAGCGGAGCAACATACGAGTCAAATCATAAGTCAGGATACAAACCAAGCAGCACTAGCCGCAAAACGTTCGTTTCAGCAAGCCCTTCTCCGCTGATGCCAAAATCAATCGGCTCAACACCTGCTGTCAGAAGACGTTCAAGCCTTCCACGACGTTTTGGAAGATGGGTAGAGGAAGAATCGTTAGATGAAGATAATTTCGATAGTCCTGATAAAGTACGATACATGGATGACCGTCCATATTTCCATCGTGGCAATAATGTTGTTGCTAAAACTCAATCGATGACATCAACAACCTTTGTTCCAGAAACGGCTGAAACTGATGGCGAGCCGCTAGAATTATCCGGAATGCCTCTTGGAGCGGCGATAGTAAGCAGTTACCGTGACCAGCCGAGTAGGAGAACAGTGAACTCTTCTGAAATGAAAACACTGAAAGGCTTGCCTGAGTCATCTAGAAAGCGTATTTCAAATCTCATTGAACGAAACCGTTTACAACAGGGCGCAGAAAATCGATATTCAATGGAGTATGATGGTGTCAATATACGCCGACATGATAGCTCTTTGCATCGTTCTATTAACTTCTCTGATGGTGGTCCTCATACAAAACTAGTCATTCGCGTTCCACGTGTGAGAAACGACAGTGTGTCACCATCGTACAGTGACAACCGTATCAAACCAGCTACACAGGAGTTTACAAATGAAATGGTCGACAGCTCTCCTATCAATCATGGTAGCGATAACGACGATGGCAATGATGATAATGATAATACATATACACTGGATGACTTCAATTCTCGTAAATGCAAAGCTGATAGAGTCTCCTCTAAAATCGAAGATGCTTTTGACAAGTTCATTCTCGCGGAAGTTCGAGAGAGCGACGGTCGGAGAATGTTTGACATTATTAATTCACCTGATGATGTCGATGATGATGACGATGCAGATAATGATGATGGTAATGATGATGAAGAAGATGACGAAAAGAAGTCGGACATCTCTTCGACGAACGGCACATTTTTCATCGTGAATCGGGCAGATGTAAACAAGGTGATACACGAAGAACCTTTGGCCGTCAGCAACGCTGCTTCGGGTTTATCAACTATCAACAACAAATCTGACGGTAGTGGAGAAGGGAGGACGATGACGACTGTTGTTCACAATGATGGCGGTAATGACAGTCCTGCCTGGTTAAATACTGAAATAATCGGCGCCGCTGCGAGTAAAGGAGAGAAAGGAGAGATTGACGTTCATCACGACGGAGATTTGAGTATGAACAATGACTCCAGTACCGACGATACTATTCACGTCCTCCAAATGAAAAGTAACGGAGAGTGCAATTTGTCGTGCTACGAAGATTGGTCCGAGCTTGATGGAGATGAAGATGATGAAAGGCTGTTTATCAACACGCTACATATGAGTGGTCAAACTATGCTTGACCTGCCGTTGATAACCGTCGGTGGTGGTGAAGATGTCATGATCATTAAGGAAGTTGATGGTGTCATTCGCACATTAAATACGCTGGTCATTGAGCCCGTGTGTCACGATATTATTACTACTCCAGTTACTGCCGTAAATGACAACACACTGATGCTCAGAAATACTGACACATTGATAGAGAAGATTGAGATACCACCGAATGACAAAGACTTGCATATTGTAAACAATGAGGAATCATGTGAAAATATAAAACAACCGATGGAAAATGATTGTATAATATTGGAAGATAAAGCAGCCTCTTTAAAAAGTTTAGATTTTCTACAAACAAGTGGTCTTTTGGCACTTAATGACAATGAACCCGTTCCTGAAAAAGGTAGTTTTCCATGTATAAGGTATGGATTGCAGCTGCAGCCTACTCATATTACCTTGATTCCACAAAGTGACGAGATAATTGCTAATAAGGGATTACCACTAGCAGACGATGGTTTGCGGCCTTCAAATGATGAGACAATCTCAGAAGTAATTGGTTCAGGTATTGTGCCATCTTATCCTAATATCGCTTCGAATAAACTTGATGAAGACGCACCAATTCTAAACAATGATGTAATGTTACCTGTAGATGCTGATACAATTTCAAACCCATCTCTGCGCGCCAAACCGCAGGAACAAGATCTTTCACTTGAAGTTGGAGTAAACAATCATACCACACATCCAATGAAGACTGTCATGACACAATCTGAAACAGTTGGTGTTATGAAACACGAAAGCACCATACTCGTGTCACTTGAAGACAGTGATTATTCTCCGATATCTCTAAATGCTGATCTATCTGTGATATCATCGAGTAGCAGCAGCAGTTCCAGTATTATACGCTTGAGTTTGAGTTCGAGCCCTGAAGTACATAACGTGCCAAATATTCGAGGTGATAACGTAAGAGCCCTTCCGTTTGATTCGTCTGAATCTGACGTCAGTATCAATCAGACCAGCCCAAAAATGAATGTTAATATAACAAGTTTTGATGACCAGCGTGAAGAGAATATTGCTACTACGCAAACGAATATCCTACCACCTTCAGGTCGAGCTGAGTTTACTATTAAGTACTGTAATCAAGAATCACCAATGGACCACGATTTGGAAATATACAATGTCGATGGTCTACAGCAACTAAGAGAAATAAAAGAACACCAGATGGAGATGATTGGTGAATCGGCAAATATAGAATTGAATATTGATAGAAGCAGCCCCCATTGTCCTTGTTCCGCCCAGCCAGCTGAAGAAAAAGAATTGATCGACGCTGAAAGTACTAAACCCTTATCTGAAACTTTAGGAAGCGAAAATGATGTAACTCCAAAGCATTGTTGTAGTGAGGACAATCATATTGATAAGAACATCTCAGAGGGTGTAGCAATCAATGATTACAAATTAGTCCCTTGTGAGATTAACTCCCAAGTCATCAATGAGAACTTACCCATTACTGAGACTGAATTGCTCTACAAAACTGACTGTCACCACCAAAATATCGACACCAAAGAACTCAGTCAGAATGAGTGCGATGTCGCAGAGGTAAAGATATCTGAAAGCATATCATATCAACATGTCGTATCCGCTTCTATTACATCCAAGGACCCTGTTCTCTTTTCAACTCCGTTGACAAATAATGATAGGAAGCAAATTGAGACTACTACAGCTGCTAGACTAGATCGTCAACATCTCATCTCAATGTGTCAAACGACAGGTTTACAAAGCGAGAGAGATTCGTTAATAAATTTGAGTCTAAGGAGCAGTCTAAGGACGTTCACCAGTGACAAAGAGGATTGCGACCGTGCTGTAGCGACACCTGGACCATCTCTTGAACCCAACGCTGAGAGTGACGCCACTGGGACTGATAATGAATATGATGATTTAGATGTCGTTAATAATGAGATGGGTGGTGATATTATCAATAACATCGACTGTCAAAATGGCGGATATTTGATGGCAACCGCCGCTTTCGAAGATGATATTATGGCTAAAACAGTGAATATTGACCTGGAGCTAAACCACCCAATTTCAAGTGATAGAGTTTTGATGGCAGCCGACGTTTTCGAGGATGATATTATGGCTAAATCAGTGAATACCGAACTGGAGCTAGACCACCCAATATCAAATGATAGAATTTTGATGGCAACCGGCGCTTTTGCGGATGAAATGAAGGAAGGAATACAAGATGGCGATAGAGATGGAAGTGGGATTACGGAGAAGTCTTTGAATATCGATCTGGAGGCCACTGATCCTGTCGACCAAGATAATCTTGAGGCTAATGATGATACTCCATTAGTACCTAGAATTGACATTAGGATCGAGGAAGATGTATCTATAACGGGAAATGACGATTGTAAAGATATCACAGAGAAAGAAATGATCAAGCTAACTCATAATGGAAACATTGCTGACCCTATTTTAAGAGAAAATGATTACTCACTTCTAAATGGAGTTGAGAAAATGGATGCTGAGAATGATTGGCAGTGTGTTAGCGATGATAATGACAATGACACCTCACTATCAAGAAAAGAGAGTAACACAATTGAACAAGAAGTAAAATACGAAGCAGAAGATCCTCAATGTCATCTTACGGTTTCTACTGAAAATAGCACTAGCACAGCACCAGAGGAAGATGCCATTATTGTTGTCAATACGGTCGAGAAAAATGACGTAACAGAATCCGAAGCAGTGGAAATATATCATCAAGAGGAAGATGGAGGAGACATATTAGAAGGCGATCATGAGGATCCAATGGTGAAAATGATCCGTGAAGATGAGCCAGAATGCAATGAGTGTAATCTAATCATGGATGAAGAAACCACAGAATTAGCAAAGTTGAAGGATACTGAATTCATGCCCATGGTAGGAAGTGTGCCGGTGTGTAATAACGACGATACATCATATGCATCCGATCACACATGTAAACAATACCAAGAAAACGTTGAATCTATACAAGCATTAACTAATGCTGAAATCGTGTCCATCATCAGGTCAGAGGTTGAGGAATCTGAACCAAATGATAGCATTATCAGTAAAGGAAATAATGATTTCCAAGATTACCAGAATGCTATCATTAAATCCCATTCAAGTAATACCCAAGTTGAGAAAGATGATGACTTAGTTGACAACAAAGACAATATCAACACCCCGTTGGAATATAATTCAGTTGAAACCTATGACAAAATCAACTCTTCTTTTGATACTAACCAAGCTGAAAACAAAGACCAAGTCAGCACCCATTTTGAGTATAACCAAGTTGAAAACAAAGACCAAGTCAGCACCCATTTTGAATATAACAAAGTTGAAAATAAAGACCAATTCAGCACCCATTTTGAATATAACCAAGTTGAAAACAAAGACAAAATCAACATTCATTTTGAATCTAAACAAGTTGAAAACAAAGACAAAATCGACCCTTCATATGAATCTAAACAAATTGAAAATAAAGACAAAATCAACACTTCTTCTGAATCTAAACAAGTTGAAAATAAAGACAAAATCAACACTCTGTCTAAATCTAACCAAGTTGAAAACAAAGACAAAATCAACACTCTGTCTCAATCTAACCAATTTGAAAACAAAGACAAAATCGACCCTTCATATGAATCTAAACAAGTTGAAAACAAAGACAAAATCAACACGCTTTATGAATCCAACCAAGCTGAAAACAAAGTCAAAATCGACCCTTCATATGAATCTAAACAAGTTGAAAATAAAGGCAAAATCAACACTTCTTCTGAACCTAAGCAAGTTGAAAATAAAGACAAAATCAACACTCTGTCTGAATCTAACCAATTTGAAAACAAAGACAAAATGGACCATTCATATGAATCTAAACAAATTGAAAACAAAGACAAAATCAACACTTCTTCTGAATCCAACCCAGTTCAAAACAAAGACAAAAGCAACATCCCGTCTGAATCTAAACAAGTTGAAACCCATAGCTTAATGAAAACTAAATTTGCCTCTACATGCATTGAACACAATATAGATCGTAGCACTAATCCTACTGTAAACGATTTTGAAAGCCATATTCTTGCTTCTACTGCAATGCGCGCCAATTTACCAAAAGCTTTTAGCATCTCTCGCAATGAACATGATGACCCTCTACCGAAGAAATCTGTATCCAGCATTGATGCATCTCTTGATGATATTATTCTTGCAAACATGGGCGTAATCTCGTCTAAATCTTGTATTTCACCACTAATGAAAGATATTATGATAAGCGCTTCATTCAATACAACCCATCGCCCAGTTGATAATAAAAGTCAAACGACTAAATATAATTCCGATGCCATTTATTCAGCTAACTCAATTTCCTCCGACGATGTGACAATCATCGACAATGGTGGTTATGAGGGTGATGATGACGATAATGTTGACGATGATGGTGGTAGTGATGATGATGAATATGATGATGATAATGAAGGCGTACATGATGATATTGGTTGGACTAGATTGCCGATCCCGTGTGGTACTGAACCTGCCAGCGTTAAAACTGATTCCACGACCACTAACACACTGTCAGACAACAGCCTTGCTTTCTTCGGATGCACTGAGGATACAACCGGTCCGACTGACAGCGAGTCTACAATTACAACAATTGAGCAACGTGATGTTTCAAATCAAATTTCTAGTAGGAGTTCATTATACAAAGGCGAAGAAGAGACCGCGGAAGAACCTGCGAATGAGAAAGTAAGTATCAGCGAATTTTGCGGCGATACTGCAGTCAATGTTATCATGAAAATGATAGACGATGACGATTCCACTTCAAAAGATTACGGTGAAACTCTTCTCGACTTTAGTGAATTTTGCGGTGATACGGCTGTGGATGCTCTTATGAAGATCAAAGAAGATGATGGTGAAAACTGCATAACAAGCGATCACAGTGCAACAGGTATTGTTAACTCTTCTTATCCTGAAAGTACAAATTCTCAAACGTCGTTCTCAATAGCCACTTCAAAAATATATGAAATCTTGGCAGAACTTTGTATGTCTACGGTAGACGAGTGTACAAATCTCGATCTGGATCCTTGCTCAAGTCATGATGAAATATTATCAGATATGATTGTTGAAATTAACGAATGTCTAGATGGTTTGGATATATCTGCTAGTGAAAACCAGTTGCCGATTGGAGAAGAAGCGCTTGACATCCCTTTGTTAGATAAGATAGAGATGGAAACTCCTTCAGAACTTTCCGAAATGAATCATACGCTATCCTTACACGTTAGAGACAATCATTCATTTCAAAATCCGCTCAAAGAATTGCCAAACTTAGTTGATGAAGAATTAAACAGCACTGATGGTGTTACCGAAGCTCAAGAATCAAATTCTGAGCAAGGTAAGGAATATAATATACAGAACGAAGAACTTTCAAGCGAACTAGCTCCGAAAACTGAAAATGAGTTTAATGCTAGTGAAATAAGTTTAACTCAACCTGAAAGAGATCAAAATCTAAACCCTTCTGAACATCCAAAAGCGAATGCATTCATGATGGGTAATTCGTATGAAGTTCACGAATTGGAAATACTTCACGAAGATAAAGAGCTATCAGAGAAGACAATTGAAGCATCAGAAATAATACCATCACCTTGCAGCCAGCAGTTATCTGAGACTCGACCAATTTCAATAGACATTAACAACCCTGAGCCGCTCCTTAATGCCGAGCTAGGCTTGAAAGAGAATGTGTTAGACAATTTAGACAAATCGGAATGTGATGATGTTGACCCGAGTTTAAACAAGACATTTGAGAACCAAGGTGACATCGTTGACATTAAAAATGATAATGAAAGAGAAGATATTCACTCCATCGATGAAGTGGGCGCAGAATCTATAGACTTTCCAGATGCATTTGAAAAACAAGCGACTGATATTTTAGACAACGTTGAATACCAGGATAATCAGATTTGTCATATCACTCTTTTGATTCAAGTACGCAAAAATGAATACAAAGTTGAGCATCAGGAAATTGAAGAAGATGACTCAGTAAGATCTGTACGTTTGGCCGAAGCACGCCTCAAACAAAGTGCTCTGGATGAATCCCTCAAAAGCCAAGAAGCACCCGAAACATACTTGATTGAAATTAACAAATCAATTCCTGAATCTATTAGAGCTACCACTGTTCATGCAGACGGAAATGTCTCCAACGAAACCATGGACAAACAAATATTGCCTGAGTATCCTAATATCGAAATAGAATCAGTGAATATTTTAAATCCTCATGAAATTAACATGGTACACGGAGAAGGGGATACAATTATTGATCATATTTTTGAACCAGTACTTGGTCGATATGACTCGATAGAAGAAGTAGATACTCAGGAGTCGGAGTCGTCGGTATTGCAACGCCTATCAGTAGATGAAGTCAAACCTGTGATTGAATTGGCGTTACACGAAACTCACACCTGTTGTAGAGATCAAAACGCTTTAGATGTGGATCACCAAATGGCTTCCTCAACAAATGTTGGAAGTCATGCTTCTGTCACTGAAACACGTAAAAAAGACGAGTTACGTGGATTTCCGGTACCCAAAATCAAATCTAATGATAGTATAGATGAGATTGATCGCTGCTTATCTTATGCTGAAAAAGACGACACAGTAGTCTCCGAATGTGTCAACGATTCTGAAAAGTACACAACTCAATGCGATGAAGTTAAGATGGTTGGAAGCCATGATACAATAATTGGAGCCAAACATTCAACAGAAGAACGCACCATATCCAGTGAAACATCAAATACTAACTTGTCCCAAAATAGAAAACATGACCCTGTCGACAGTATTTCATATTCGCCTCAAAATGAAACACCGCAGATCACTAAAAATTATGTTCCTGAAACCCAATTGATATTATGCGGCGAGGAGATGGTTGGAGATGTACATTGCTCAGGTGTAAATATTCCTTCAGAAAATGCAATACCTAACACTCATGATATTAATGGGAGTAAGGCAGAAAAAGAACTAGAGATGAATTTTACTCATGAAAACACACCAATTATAACTGAAAATGTCCAAACACTGATTTCAATAGGTGATAAACACCAAATGGAATTACTGTGTGGAACGCCGTTCGATGATCAACCTGTAGAGCTATGTAACAAGTCTCTAACAGATACACACGATATCTTAGATCCGATCGAAACAAATTCAAAATTAGACCATATTGATACTATTGCCCAACATATCAACTCTGACGATGACTTGCATTCGATTTCGGAAGAAAAACAGGATCCAGATTTACTAGAGTCTTCTGAAAACCAATTTAACATTGATAAGTGCGCAATGAAAACTAACGATAATAATATTACGATGCAGGAACAAGAGACCATATTATCTCCCGATTCTACTTCACATAAATTTAGTGATGCTGAGGAAGACGTCGCTCAAAACACATCATATAGTGAATCTGAAATAATGTCACAAGCATTCGAAATAGTATCAGCAGCCTTGAAAATGGCTATAAAAATCTATGAAGCCAATCAACCAATGAAAATGGCGGCTGTATTAACCAATGAAACAGCGACATCTTCAGTAGAAACAAGGGATACAACTCTTGTACTACGTGAAGATTCATGTGGACACACTGAAGATGGTGCAAACACCATTGTAAAAACCAAACCAAATTACACATCATGTCAATATTCCAACGTTGTCAATATAGAAGAAGATGCGCACTCTTCTCACCTTTATGCTAAATTACCTGATAGAGCTGAACCTGAAATCAAATCTTCCTCACAAAACTCGAAATGCGAAAAGCATTACCATAGTGATAGTCGCGTGAACTCTGATAGAGAATTTGAAAATGCAAATTGTGAACTTCTTCTACACGAGCATCAACTGGTAAAATCAAATCTTATGAAAATGAATTCACGTGAACTGACATCGAAGGATTTACACCTCTCACAAGATGGGTCATCTATCAATCAATTTACAAATGAATTAGGGTTTGACCATCAAATGTCAAAGAATGACGCTTCTCATTCTTATCAATCAATGATTGACAATGCAGAATTTTCCAGAAATTCTGAGTTGATTGAGGGTAAATGCAGGCTTAATCCTGTCTCCACTATGTATAGCAAATGTCAAGGATCAAAAATAGTTAACCCACCATTGCGTATGAAGAATCCACCAGACCCACGTCGACGATGTTTGTGCGAATCTTATCCCGGAGAGTTACTTCCCGTATCGCAGTCACATTGGACAATTCCTTCACCCCAAGCGTTCTACAGAGACGCCTCAGGTGCTTTACCACCTTATCCACCATCACGCTCTCAAAGAAACCAACACGATCCTCTTTTTCAATCATCCGCATTGCATCATAACGATCCTTCAGCTTCTACAAATTATCATGACAAAGACGTTGGAATTACCGCAAACACAAAAGACTACCCGTGGAATAACAACTCCCGGAACAGAACAGCGAGAAGAACAGCTCATATTCACCGCTCAAACGACGTGAAGACAAAATGGATCAAAGGGCAAGAGAGAATCAATAATTGCACAGTCAATGGTTCTAAGATAGTATCATCCTGTAAAGAAATCATCAACCCGTCTAGAAACGCTCCGGCTGATGAAGTCATTCTGAGACGACCATATAGTACCGACAAGATACAAGGCAAACGTGACAAATCTGAGTGCTCCATCGATAATATGACCTCTCTGCAAGGTCGAATCACCCATCACAACGTTCGCCCATCGCAAGCGTTCCACAAGAGAAAGAAAGCAAAGTACAAACGTGTTGACTGGCGTGTCATAAAACCGAGGATGGGATTCTATTATCGTCATCATTCATTCTACGTCGCCAATATAGGTCGCTTTGATTCTTCAGGAACTCTTAAAGACTTAACATCGGCACCAGATGAGGGCAAAGAAGGCTCCAAGCAGAAGCTGAAATCGTCATCTTTCTTGCAGCATCAGCACAATTCCAGGGCAGACACCATGGGACAAGGACTAGATATGACAAAACTGGATTCTCAAAGGAACCACACAATTCTGAATGTTAACCGTGATACCTATAGCAATCAATTTTCCCACGATTGCCCAGACGTTCAAATCTCAAACGACAAGCCCATTATTAACGAAATGAAAACTACGATGAATGATCGCAGTGGTAGGCTCCTCGCGCATGTCGATAAAAGTAAAGAAGCAGGTGACGTCATTGGAAGTCAAGTGTGTAAACTTGATTATAAACTTTCTAACAACAAAGACGAATTTCAAGAAACGCATCAGCGAAATGTCTTGCCTTGCAAGTGTAAAACTGTGGACAAACCAGCAGATAAAAGGGTGAGGGAAGCATCTCTAGAGGAAGAATCACAAAGACATATAGTCAAACCGACACACATCAATAGAATTCAAGAGAAATGCAATAATGAAGGTGATAACAATGAGTGCTTTTATTCTAAAGGACCCGTTGATCAAACGGCACCCAAAACAAGCCAGCAACTCCTGGTTTTAGCCGTTGACTCTTTGCAGAATGCATTACAGAAACCACCAACGAATAAGAGCCGCATAAATTATCCTGATCTTCAAGGTAACCTGTTAACTGCGAGAAGAGAAAAGGAGTACTCTGACGATGTGTATCCTCTGTTAAATATTCCGTCAATGAGTGAGGATAGAAGACATACTATACATGATAAAACTTCTGCTGTTGATGATCATCAATACAGCAGTAGAAGAAAGAGGCTTGATTCTGGTGGTTGTATTGAGGCGTTGAAAGCAAAACAAGGACAGTCTTGCCCTGTCCAGGTAACCAAAGGAACACCTATGGACATTGTCCGCGAGTTTCTAGATTCGCAATCACAGGTAAAGCTGGCTAAAACAACTGTTGAAAATAACTATTACCCATCAAACTCTCAGACGACAGCTCGGAGCAACAAGGAATCACCTTGCAAAACACTGTCAGGTCAGACTCCCTCTGTGGCTATATCGGGTTCATTAATGAATCCCAGAGTGCCGATGTATCATCACGATAGCCATAGCACGCCTTTTACATTTAGCAATACCGTAGTTTGTGAGGTGGATGCTAATATACTTCTAAAAGATGCGTGTAGTTCTCATAAACAGCGTGATCGGACGTCTAAAAGGAAAAGATGTGCATCTTCCGTCAGCGAGCAGTGTTCGAGCTCGACTCAACCGACTGTTGAAAGCACCACCAGGAGAGCTAGATCTAGCGGAAATTCGCCGAAAAGAAACTGCACCAAGCAGCAAGGAAATGATCACATTATCGGAGTTACTTCACCACCAAAAGATTTGTCTATTGTTTCTAAGGCAGTACAATTACCAGAAACAGGTCAGACGACGTATTTACCTAAAGGAAAACCTCCATTAATAGACCATCATCGCGTTGAAAGCATCAAACAGCAATCTCATCATCTTGTGGTAAATACGTCATCGTCATCCTCAGTCAAGCGATGGAAGGACAGAATGAAGAAAGTGTTAAGGATAAGCACAAATAACAAGTAATGGAAGAAAGAATGAATGACGAAATTGTTTATTATAATGTTTGAGAGTTAAGTTTGATTTAGAAGTTGACTTCAGTATAATATTAGTTTAAATTTGATATCGTTTATGGTTATCGGACGATAAAATGTTTTTATTTATTGTGTGAATAAAGAAAATTTTTGAGAACCAGTTAATACAACAGGAAAAGTATTACATTACAACGCTATTATAATGTTAATCTTTTTGTCTGAGTAGAAGTTGACTGTGGCGTATTTGTTTATGATATATTGTCTAGTTTCATACAAATGCGAACATGTTTTTTTTTTTTTTGTTATGAAGGAAGAAATTATTGAAAATAGTCAAAAAATTACAAGTAATATATGATTATGACCAACGCTTTTAACGAAGGATTATAAGTAGACTTCCATATATTTAAAAAATAATAATGTTATGTATCACATAAATGAGAACATGTTTTTATGAAAGAAAGTTTTGGGAATTAAAAAAAAAAACAACAAAAAAAAAACAAAAACAAAAACAAGCAAGTAAAAAATCAATAATGACAAAACAATTGTAACGTTATGAATTCTGTTTGGTTTTGTTATGTCTGAAAAAAAAGTAGACCACAATGTATTTAAGTTATTATAATATATTATATTTTATAATCATTAGTATGAGAACAAATGTTTTGATTATTTTATTTATTAGTTATTTATTAATTATTCATATATTCCTTTAGTTCATTCAATAAATCGAAAACAATTGAGACAATAAAATGGGACATCTAGACGAATCATCAACACGCTGTTATGTCTTTATTTTTTTTTTTTTTTGGTGTTTTTTTTTTTTGCTGTTGTTATTGTTGACATTTTATATTGGATATTAATGTATGTTTAAAATATCCCTTCAATTAGATAGCTATAATAGTTTGTTAATTTTGTTTAATTATTTTTGTTGCCTTTAAAATGTTACATCTCTAGTGAATTATATTAGATTACATTCCGTTGAATGATTTCAAATTAAGCATTTAAAAAAAAAATCAAAAAATCTTATGCTTTCGTTTCTGAACCTTGGAAGCTATGTGACAACATCGCGTATTCAATAAGTCTATGGAAGGGGAGTGGTCGGAAAAAGGGGAGTAAATAACGAATAAGTATATTTATATATTATTATGCAGCGCTTTTATGTGTAAATGTTCTAGGTGCTTTACAAAGGTATTCCGAAAGACTTGTTAATTCCATGAAATCTCAACTCCTCGTGGAGCAGACAGAAAAGCTATCTGATGTGTACGTCATTCTAGGAATTCTAATAATATCCATCGCTGTGTATGACCGAGTACTCATTGAACCTGAGTGGAGTGAGGAAGTGTGTAATATACCCATACCCAAAGATTTAACTTTTCTTTGCTACGATGCGGATTCAAACCCACGACCTCTCGAGTGTATATTGTAATGGTTGAAGCAAATTTTAGATGAATTGATTCAATATAACCGTTTTGATTTGGAAGGGATCGTACTCAAATATTTTTCATGAAATGCTACTGCAGAAAGTTATTGTATTAGATTTAGGCTATCGTAAAGAAAATTATTTCAAAATGATTGAGCGCATAACCACTAATATGAATTTTAAATCTTTTTTGTAAACTATGTATTATATTATAGTAATCACACAATTAAACAATCAAAACAAATTACAAGTAATGCATGTCGCAAACAAAAAAGCTGCATGAAAAAGGAACAACTAACTAACAAAAACAACTCAAACAAAAACAAAAACAAAACAGCACCAATTAAAAAAAAAACAAACAGCAAAATAAAAAAAACAAAAATAAATAGGAAAATAAGCCATCACAAAGACAAAACATAACAAAACATCCCCCACAAACATACAATAATACCGAATGATTAAAAAAAAAATAAACAAACAAAATGTAAAAGAAAGTAAATGAATAAAATAACCAAACATCTAAAATGAAATTGAAAATAAGGAACAAAAAAAAACAAAAAAACAAAAACAAAATAACAACAACAAAAAAAAAAAAAAAATCCCACCCAAAGAAAAAAAAAATACAACCCCCTAACAAAAACCAGCATCGTAGAATACCAAACAAAATAACCCACACAAAACAAAACTAAAAACAAACAAATAAACAATAGAAAGAAATCAAATAAAACAACAGTAAAGAAGTAAAAAAGTTAACACCAAACAAACAAACAAAACAAAACAACAAAGCAACAAACGATAGACGATCATAAAAATAGAAGAAAAAAAAACTTTCATGCTTATACGGTTTATCATCGTAGGTCATGAACGTTTATAATTAATAGCTTGCTCAAACTATTAAATATAAATAATATTAAAATAGACCTATAATCTATAACAAATAATTTCCAATGACTACAAATAAATAATGCATTGAAAAAATATGACGCATATTTGTATGTCTTCGCAGGCAAGAGCTAGTCTAGTTTAAGGACTAAACAAGTGCAGGAATCCGTAATATTAAAAAAAAAAACAAAGAAGCACACAAACAAACTAACCAACAAATACAACAAAAAACACACACAAAAAAAAAAACAACAACAACTAAGCACATTTCAATCTTTAGGTTCACGCTTTCCACAACAATAAGAATATTAGTATGGAATCACTACAAAACAACCAAAAAGTGGCTGCGCTTTCCTATGATAAATTCCTACTGAATCACATAGCCTAGCAGACGACTGCATTCCTTAGCTACGGCATCAAAATGGCGGATAACGTTCCAAAATTCACGTTTTTACCGGTAAACAAGAGTTTCAGTTCTTTAGAATCGAAAGATTTTCAAGAACGCTTCTTAAAATGGTAAGTTTATGACATTATACTTAAAAGAAACACATTTAGGTTATATCTTATTGATTTAATCCCTTAGAAAATCTCTTAAAATGGAATTGTTGACTTCATCTTTATGTCGTCTGCTAAGCTACTCTAACTCTAACTAAGAAGCCTTAGAGTTTGCTAAGATAAAATTTGATCTGTTGATCTGTGTTCTTTTATATTATTATCATTCTAGCTTTCATCATCACTATCAAGGATCATTACTTAAACTGAACTGAATACTCTTGTATTTTTATTACAATTTGACTAATTAAACCCTTATTTTTAACCTACAACATTACCTAGATAGGCCTAGACTAGAGACTCTAGCCTAGAGACTATCTAGAGTAATGCTCTAAACAAAATGACTTTTTCCTCCTTGGTAATATCCATTACAAATATCAAAGAAAGCTATTGATCATTTTATCATACTGAAATTTATGAAAAATATTCTGTTTGATTTTTTAAACTCTTCAAAACTTAGAAATAAACAGATAGGCTTACAGTAGAATATCCCCAAATTTATAAGGTTATGCCCCTTGGACTGATTTTCTGTTCTGATAAAATGGTAATCATTCATATTGTTATCACGTAATTGTTTATTGAAATATGCTCCTTGTTGTATTGTCATGTGATTGTACAGTTGATTTAAATCTCTCTGCACATCTCCTTAATTTTTTTTAAAATTGTGATTGAGAAATAAGTTGTTTCTTTTTCAATTGCAATGATAAATTTATACAACTGAGATTGAAATTTAGTATAGAGACTTACTGTTTACTTGATTTTATCTACTTGAGATGATACCATTACTTGATTTTATCTACTTCAGATGTTATCGTTACTCACTAATATATATTTATTGGTTTATATCACTGCTCACAGGTCTGTAAAGAACCGAATCAAAGCCAGCATGTTTACATTTGATCAGTTCTTCCAAGCTTACGAGAAAGACAAGTTTGCACTGGTTCGTTGCATTTTTTCTTCACTACTATATTGCCAAAATAACTATCATCATCATCATTATTTTATTCATATTTTTGTTTTCCTTCTTCTCCTTCTTTCTTCTCTTCTTTTTCTTTTTCTGCTTTTTGTTCTTCATTTTCTTCTTCTTCTTCATCTATTTCTGCTTCTTGTTCTTCATTTTCTTCTTCTTTTTCTTCTTCTTCTTTTCTTCTTTTCCTTCATTCTCTTTTATTTCTTCTTCTGTGTAAGTTGTTATCTCTATTCTTTTGTGATGCAAATTGATTACGTTTCTTTATAATTTCATTTTGTTTCTATATTATTTTCTTTTAAAGGATTTCTTCAAGGATCCAAACGTATTGTCCAGTGTGCAAATATTATCAGATTCTGGAAAGTCGTCAAGTCTTGGTAAGTCTCTTTTTCTTTTTCTTTTTTTTTGTCTTTCAATTTTACGAACTGCTGACTCGATTGTGCATGAAGTATTACTGTTGACTGGGTAGGAATTTTTCGCATTTTGCTAAATTGACAGCTTTTAAATGCTTGACTTCTTACTATATTAACTCACTCGGGGGATTTTTAATGTTATTATATATAAACAAGGGACATCCTAATTTTTCGGCCATCTTCAAGCCAACGAGATCCTTCATTCCTTAGGACCAGAGGTGCGAATAATATTGAATAAGCAGTTGCATCTATGAGGATTTAATCCCGATGCGTTTGATTCAGAGGCAGATATTGTGCCACTGCGCCATAGAGATTAAAAATGTGCATGTTCTTGTCATATCTTTTTAATATAATTTGCTCAGTTCTATTTATAGTTGATTTTACATTTAGTGAACTAAATTTATAATTTTCCTAGCCCTCCAACGACAGTATTACAGATTGAAAGCGCCGTCAACAGTATTGCAGATTTATCATTGACTCTGTGGTCTAGTTGTAAAAATCTCAGCTAGTGATCGAAAGGTCTCATGTTTGAAT
>JAUEKR010437921.1:0-18403 GCA_031762895.1 Corambe burchi
ATATATGCATATAATATTATGTATTGGTCATTCTGAGATGTTCTCTATTATTTCTAACAGATCTTATTTGTTGATTTATTTATTTATCTATTTATGAGTACGTTATTACCTCACGAAGATTTTAAACTGATGTTGATAATTTGTATAAGCATATTTTTTTTAACGCGAATGACT
This sequence comes from Corambe burchi, assembly GCA_031762895.1. Lineage (NCBI taxonomy): Eukaryota > Metazoa > Mollusca > Gastropoda > Nudibranchia > Onchidorididae > Corambe > Corambe burchi. Next base: position 175 of record JAUEKR010437921.1, read on the forward strand.
TCTTCAAATAATAGAAAATACATTGCAGATGATTGTACTCGTAAACAGCAAGTGTATTAATCTGCTATCACACCATCAAAACAATAATAATATAGTTAACTGCAATATTATAATGGAATAGGAATCGATTTAAAGGAGGTAATAAGTACAAGCAGAGTTATATCCTTAGATTAATTTCCCAGTTCTGTGTTACGGTACCTTTGATTTTAACCGGAATTTAGAGGTATTAAGTATTAAGTTAGAAATATAAGTATAATGAGTCAAACAAATAAATTGATTTGGCGTTTTCAGAAGTCAAGTCCTGAGATCTTTGCATCGTTCCCTTCCAAGTCAACATTCCATTGGGTCACTGGGTAAGCTTTTAATTTGTTTATTTCATACCCCTTAAAACAACAAAACAACGAAAGACATGGTAAAATGAAAAAAAAAAAAAAGTAAAAATATAACCAAGAGAGAACAAACTTACGTGCATTGTCAATTTAACGAATTTATAAGAATTTCCTATTATGATGGCTCAATGCAATATACATGCAGTTTGGATGAATAAAGAGGTGAAAACACTTCCTTTAGTTATTAGAATAGCAAAAATGTTTACACATCAGCTAAGGTAAAACAGGCCAAGCACACACACACATATACACACATATTATACTGGCCGGTGATTTAAAGAAATAGCACAGCAGTATGAATAATACTGAGACTTTGGAAGAAACTATCTATTTATAACTATTTATAAACACTGAAATGAACTTCACATACACTGTAACTGGTTACCGTAATAAAAGGCCAAATAATATTCAATTGCAACTTACAATGAATGATGAGGTTAAAATTCTACAGTAATGATAATCACGTAAAAGACGATGAAAATCTGCAGAAGCAAATATGAATTACGAAATTAATGGAATAATGAAATGTGCGAAAATACCAATAGCTCAACCATATCACAAACAATATAATCAAAGTAAAGATATACAGTAAGCAATATAATATGATAATTAATTATGAATCATGACTCTGTTTTGTGTTTGGCTTTAATTTGCTTATTTTGGATTATTTGCCTCGACTTCATTATATCCTAATAATTTGTCTTTACATCCAAATCAAGTTTGATCTGGAGAGCTTATCGTGACCAGCTGGCAACAGAAGACATGTGGGACCTACCCGAGTACCTCAAGTCTAAATCAGTGGCCCCGCCCTTTCTTGGTCGCTATGACGCAGAAGTGGCTAGACTTAAAGCTAACAAGTAAGTGTAAATGACATAGAAATGTTTATAATACCTAGTCAATTGGTTATTCTTTTTAGCTATCTTGTATAATAAATAATTCAATATTCCTAAAGTTATAGGAATTATAATTATAGCACTATTAATATGAGACAAGCTATTACATCAATATAATGCATCCTAAACGTTTAACGAATATTGTGCTTGTCTATTGAATAAGTCCATTTATATTCATATTCCTCGATTGCAAAGTAGCTAATTATTATTCATTATGCTGATCGAAGCATTATTTCAGTTGGATTTGTTTACAAAAGTTACATTGATTGAAAAGGGAAATAGTTCCGAGCTTTAAAAAAAAGGTCCAAATTGTTTAAGATTATTAAGTTCAATTTGAAAAAGAAAAAAAAAAAGTCATTACACATTTCAATCCATTTGAAATTCTGTAAATTCTGTTTTATAAACAAATTGAATTGATGATTTTATTTCTCAAATCTGCTGCCTCGCTTCATTGCCATAATCTAAATATTCAACTTATGATCATGATTATTACTCTCATTCAGATTCAGATCTACCAATATCAAGAAGACAGAACAAGAATCTTCATCCAATGATGAACCCGAAGAACAAACTCCACTAATCACTGACAAGCCCAAAAAGTCTGGTGACACTAAAGGCAAGACAAGTGGAGCTAAAGACGTTGAGTCAAAGCGTAAATCGCCGTCATTGTTCAAATGCCTTTTCAAGACATACGCCTTTGAGCTGTTTCTGATCCATTTGGTGAAGCTTGCTGCGGACGCCATACAGTTCATGCTACCCATTCTTACCAAGTAAGTAGCGTATTTTGAGGTTGTGATTCATATTATTTAACATTGAAACTTATAACAGTAAAATTCATCTGTAATAGCAGCTACTAATATTTATCAATTGATTTCATAGGACGGGAAATGTTTTCTTGTATGAGATTTAGATTTACATCAATTTAAGAGTTGTAATTAGTATAATAGCGTAAGGAAAAAAACATCGTTTTATATAAGTAATGTCTTAAACAAACAGTGTAATAATTATATCGAGAGCAATAATAGATTCGTACTTTTCAGCATGTTATAATGTACATATTGCATAACCGGTTACTTACAGCGCCGTAATTTTCCAACAGTGTCGCTTCAGCTGCTCTGGGGTATATTGATGCGTATACTGGTCTTGTCTTGACACATTATTGATGGTATATCATTTAACCTGATAATAAATTGCTTCACAGGTATACTATTTCAACATGATAAAATATTGCTTCACTGGTATATTATTAAGTATATTAAATTGACAATTTATTGTTTTAACAGTTACCTGATCGACTATGTGAGAAACAAGAAGACTGAGAGACCATGGCATGGATACGTACTGGTGGCTGGGTATTTCTTTGTCACATTCATCTACTCGATTCTGTTCAACCATAACTCATACAGGTTAACAAATCTTAAATTTATATTACTTTTTATATTATTATATGCTTTTGTTCAATCAATAATTAAGGCATAATGAATTGTTATCATACCGATTCTTTTGTGATGATATATTATGATATAAATAAGTTTTATTATACAGTCATATAGAACCAGTTATTCTTTAGTCACTTGGTATCAGTGGTGCATTGGCCAAGGGCATAGTTTGATAGGTTTATCATGGATTTGTGGGTTCAAGAACCGTCCATTGCAGTGCAGCGTTAAATCCTTTATATGATATAAATTCATCTCGGTTTAGTATTTTATTACGTCTTGTTATCAACATTAATTAACGATAATTCAAATTACCCAATATAATTCATTGTATCCACAGAGGAGATATAATTGGAATGAAAGTCAAGACTGGAATTGTAGCGGCTGTGTATCGAAAAGTAAGTAGCTTTAGCATAAATAAATATATTCATCTCAGCAGGATATTAGATCACTAACATAATGTATGCATGCACGACATAATTTAGTATCATTTATTAAAATTTCATGACACTGATATAATAATTAAACGCACTAGCATAATAATTCGTGTAATGGAAACAATGAGACACATTTTTAGTGGGCCTTTGAGTTGAGAAAATACAATACAAGGGACGTAATCATGAAATAATCAATAACTATTGTTTGTCTTGCAGTATTTATTTCCCTTCGTGCATAATGTGGTTTCTGTTGACGCACAGCAATCTATTAATTTATTGATTGAATATCACTTTTTTAAAGAATTTTTTTAGAATTAATCAAATGAACAAAATTTGTTGATGAAGCTGATATTTTTGTTTTACATTGTCGTCTCATAAATTGAAAAGTTTTCAAGAAAGCGTAAAAAGTAATATTTGTACCATACGTCGGGAGGCAGGTGTAGAATTGTCTTGACTCTATCTAGGGATATGGCTTTGTGAGGTATTTTGCCGTTTCTTTCCATATCGTATTATTCAAATTAAATAATGATTGAATCTTCATGGTGATGTATGCTAATGTAAGCAATATTATTACAGAAGCCTAGGAAACATAATTTGAAGTTACAAACGGACGTCCCTCTTTTTATGGTATTTAAAGCCCAAAGAATCACGCTTGGAATTTAAATAACTTAGTATTTCATTGTCTTAATAGTTTTACTATTTTGGAAATACACCTGAAATCACATCTTTATCAATTTTAATAACAGTATAGTATACATTTGAATCTTACTGTATTCCCTTATGACCCAATTTTCATTCATTTACCAAGGCACTGAGCATGAACAGCGACACCAGACGCCAGTTCACCATTGGAACAATCGTCAACCTAATGGCCATTGACTCCCAGGTGCTTCAGAATGTCACCAGTAACCTGTACATTATTGTGTCCGCTCCATTCCAGGTAGTCTTTTCTTTACCCATCTATTACAAAACTGGGGATGTAAACATAGAACGGGACTAGCGTCCTATCCTGGGGAGATCAAATATTTAATAATATCTTTTTTTACGCTTTTCATTGCTCGTTTGTTCCATAGAAAATGGGAATAAAAATCCCACGCTATCGATCTTCTGGTATAGAAGAGCCTTCTTACTTTTTTCATTTTACCGTAGCAATTGATTATTATAATATGACTATAACAACGTCCATATTAATTAAGGAATGGTTACTGTCTTTAACAGGTTTTGGTGTTAATAGTATTAATAGTAAAATTAGTATTGAATAATAATAATAATATATATTTTAATTTATACTGAACAACTTAAGAAAAACAAATTATAAAATAGGCCTATCTTCACAAATGAAGAGCTCTATTTCCTGTCTCTTGTGTTTTTATTTGCGACTGGTTTATGAAAATCTTGTTTCTCGGATCATTCGCTATCATTGATGAATAACATAATGAAAACTATTCAGATGTAGACTACTCCTGTAAATTAATTAGATACTAGGGACCAGAAACGGCCTCGTGGAGCTTTGAGTCAAACGAGAGCTTATTTATTGTCATGAGTGATCTATTACAAACAAGACTGACTTGTATGTAGACAATGTATGCAACCAATGTATACACTACTACAGTATACAGTATACAGCATGAACTTTGTGATTCCCAACCTCAATATTTATCTAGGAAATATGCTGAATTGATTCCAAATTCAGAGAGCTAATTAGTTATTGATAGTTTACTGCATATTTTATCCATGTAATTGTAATCGAGAAACCTGAGCTATAAGGTTCATTTTCAAATCATACACTCTCACCCCCATGACGAGGTTTCACAATTTGTTAAGTCCCACTGTAATACCATTATATTGATAAATACTTTTAAAAAATAATGCTTCCTATATAAAGTGCACATTAAATGATTTAATCTGATATATCTATGTAATCTATAACAGATCTGTGTGGCTTTTTACATGCTATACAACCGACTGGGACTGTCGTTTGTGGCTGGTGTGGCGGTTATTTTGGCTCTTGTTCCCCTCAATGCCCGCATCTCTGTTCTGACAAAACGTGCCCAAGCAGCTCAATTTCTGGTCAAGGATGAGCGGTTAAAGATTATGAATGAAATACTCAATGGAATCAAGGTACAGACTAGTTTGTTATATGAGAGACTGAGAATTATTAAATAAACCCAAGAAGAGACAATATAGAAGAAGAGAAGTGGAGGAAAAACTGATTATAATCATGACTAGGAGACTCAAACCCACAACCCTAGTGGATCGAGGTGTTCTTCTTGATTAGGCAATTTGGTGTCGAGGGTCATAAGATTGAGTCCTGTTCTAACAATATTTTTTCATTATTTTTCTCTTCTTCTTTTGCTTCTATATCCTTTTTTTCTGGAGTTTACTTAACAATTACCAGTTTCTTATAGTGATTTAGTAATGCCTCTTGTCTCATTTGTCTTTAGTGTAACTAACTGATATCACAACCATTGAATAAGAGAAACCTATGAATGATGAGATTTTTATGCGATCCAAAATTTGTGGACTTGATCGCTGGTGACTACATTACGGCGGTATGTCCTTAGGAAATAAATACTCTACATATTATATTCCTCATTCTACACATGTGATAAAAGAAGTAACTGTTAATTAAAATAAGAAAGAGAAAGCAACCAATGGTCTGGCGCTCTATTCAAAGGCTATCGGAGATCTTAGATCGTTTACGCCATATGTATCAAAGATAAGCGATCCAATATTTGTCTTTTAATATGCAGTTGACTCCTCTAGTATTATTGAACTCGGTTGTAGTGATGTACGGAAGTAACAATCCTTTTTACCACGGGACAGCCCCTTAAACATCAATGCAAATTATGACAGTTGTAGCCAACTTCGGATGTAGCGCTCCTTTTTCTGCTACATAGTCGACTGTTCACCATTACTAATGAAGAACCTCCAAATAATGACACCTCTGGATAATGACATTGATTCTGTAGTCCCTAGCCAAGACAGTATCGAGAGGTGCCACTTGACTACAATTAATATTATTTTACCAATTTCTTGCCATAAGGTTTCTGTTGTAAATGGTGATCATGTGGTTAAATTATATGACTACTTATAACCATTAAATGAACTGGGGAGTTGAATATTTCTGCATTATTATGACTTTTACATAATACTAAGTTGATAACTTAATCTTATAATCATACAAGGATATTTTTCTTTGTGGCACATATATGAATATTTAGAGCATATGACCACACAATTAAAAATAGTTATGAATTACTGTCTTAAAACAATCTTTTATAATAAAATAAACAAAACTATTGATCAATCATTATCAAAATATATTTATTACAGGTTCTGAAGCTATATGCATGGGAAAGATCGTTTGAAGAGAGAATCAGAAGTCTGCGAGAGCGTGAATTGAAACTACTAAGAACGGCTGCTATACTCAATATCATCACAGTATTCAGCTGGCTGTGTTCTCCTGTCTTAGTCACCACATCTACTTTCATCACCTACATCTTTCTCTCTGAAGATAAGCACTTAGATTCAAACACTGCCTTCGTATCTCTCATTCTCTTCAACATACTGACGATCCCGATGAACAAACTTCCAATGATCATCACAGACCTAGTATCTGCAAATGTATCCATCTCCCGCATTGGTAAATTTCTAGCTGGAGAAGATCTCAACCCAGACGATGTTCATCGAGAACCACTTTCACAGGAACGTATCGAGGAACATGTCCGCTCTTTGCATTGTAAAGAATGGCGTAGGAATGCAATTACCATCAGTAACGGTACTTTTCTGTGGGATAGAACAATGCCTCCTGTTTTGAAAAACATCAACCTGAATGTTCTTGAAGGTAAATTAGTGGCAGTAGTTGGAGTGATGGGAGCTGGTAAATCTTCGCTTATGTCCGCGATCCTTGGAGAAATGGAGAAATCAGCAGGGGAAATTTTTATCCGCGGAAATATTGCATATGTTCCACAACAGGCTTGGATTCAGAATATGACTCTGAAGGATAATATTCTGTTTGACAAGAAGTATCATCAGAGTAGATACACAAGAGTTATCAAGGCGTGTGCTCTTCAGCAGGATTTGGAAATTCTCACTGGAGGAGAGAATGCGGAGATTGGAGAGAAAGGAGTCAATTTGAGTGGAGGACAGAAACAGCGTGTGTCATTAGCACGGGCCGTGTACCATGATGCAGATGTGTATTTGTTGGATGATCCTCTTAGTGCAGTGGATACACACGTTGGCAAGCACATCTTCAAAAATGTCATCAGTAATTGTGGTGTGTTGAAAAACAAGGTGAGAAGTTGAATTACTTAGCTGATGTGCATCTACGGCATATAAATTACTTGTTGAAGTGATATGTATGCATCAGTATTTGTGGTAAAAGGTAGTAAATGGATATATTGATTGTAATGTTAAATCTAATAGGTCTAAAAGACAAGTTAATATGCTTTAGTATTTGATCGTCTGTTTTGTTGTGTTTTAAATATTTTAACTAGAAATAATCTTCTAGACTGATTAGATATATAATCTATCAAAGGTTCATAGCATAGCATTGTGATGTTTATCTATTGTAGTTAATTGTAAATTATGTTTAGGTCATTGTTTATACTATTGTCAATTGTAACGTCCCTATTATCATATCATATTATAATTTTATCAATTTATTACAGACGAGGGTCCTGGTAACACATGGCATCCATTGGCTTCCCATGGTGGATCACATCATCGTACTTCACCAAGGCAATGTGATACAAGAGGGCAGCTATGAAGAACTGTTAACAACTAACGGCCCATTTGCCCAGTTTCTGAAAACTTACCTCCTTGATGTTGATGACGAAGACCTAGATGACCCAGAAAGTAAGTTTCATTATACAATCAACTTCACATGTAGCGATTTTTATATTCTTTTCTTCAAATAGGCCTAATGACACCTGTACATTAATGCAAAATAATACTGTTGTAATAAACTACAGGTGTAGTGATCCTTTAACTGGCCCCCAACACAATGCTACAAACGTAGCACACTATAACTCTACTATAAAGCACAAGACCAAAGCTAATACCTATATCTTTGTATTGATTTATCAGTATAATAATCAGAAAATATTAATGAAATTATTTTTGACAATGCTGAAAAAATGAGTACAGTTCACTTTTCAAACTTTAGTCAGAATAAAGGATGGAATTTTTTGCAAGACTGAATGACTTCTGCAATATCATTAAAGAAATAGTACCACCCTCATTTAAGCACTGAATATTTGTATGTTATGTAAAATCTGTTTGATTGTATGCAAATGTGTATATCGCCCTCAGCTTTGCATGTTATCAGACAATTGAATAACTTTCACAAGCTGAAATTATTTGTTTGATTTTCTTTTTCATACGGCATTTAATGGAATCCAACCACCTACAATATATTTTATTAATATGTATTTTGATTGAATATCACTAGTAATTATTTTCATTAATTTTCCTACTTTGACCAGTTCGATACATCCGCACTGAAATGTGGAAGAAGGTGGACAGTGTGACATCAGATGGTCTCACTTCGGCCGATGAAGATGACCGTCCCAGGAGAAGGAAATTACGCAGGTAGTGTCATAATAAGGGCCATATAATTATTAAATAAACTCCAGTATTACCAATATAGAAGCAAAAGTGGATGAGAAGATAATGAAAAAAATAATGGTTACAATGGGACCCCAAACTCATAACCCTCAGTATAGAATTGCATCGCCAAGAAACAATAGCATCTCTACGCACTAAGCTGTATTCTTATATGATTTATTGATGCCCCTGGCCTCGTTCTTGTTTATATGCAGATAAAGGTTATATCTCTTTATTCGTTTTACAATAAATATGTTGATAATCACACTAACACCTGAATACTCTCACATATAGAGAAATCACTTGAGCAAAAAGATAATCAAATTTGCATTCAGAATACTAAGGAAAGGTGATAAACATATAAAAATGCACATATATTGAACAAGTACTTTGAACAAGTATCACAAGAACTATCTTTTAAAAAAGAAACAGAGATTCACAAATTAAGTATTGACTATTGTAAAATGCTTAGAGCAAGTCTAACGGAGGCTAGGCATTTTATAAGTACTATTTATTATTATTAGAATGTTTGTAAAACTTTTCACGTATGAAGACTAGTTTAGTATTATCATGTAATATATGATGTAACCCTATGTGGTGTTTATCATTTCCTAATGCTACCTTTTTATCAAAGCAATACTATCATGATGAGTGCTGTAAATAAATTTGTGATACTCAAATATAATCTTCATATCCTCCAATTACTCTTCTCTTGTCAACATTCAGACGTAGACGCCTGGATTCGCAATCTGACACGGGTCTGTCTGACAATGGTTACTCTACCGAGTTAAAAATTGAGCGAAGTACGTACAAGTTGATTCAAGAGGAAAAATCAGAACAAGGACAGGTATGACGCTTGAATTCAACATGCTTTGTCTCTGTCTATCTCTTGTAAACTTAATTGTTGGATAAATGTTTTGCAAAAATTCATTTTCCAGGAGTACAACTTTTCATACTAGCTCTACCAGCTTAAAATTAACACATATTATCACTATGCTGACTGAAATAAATTTGTGTATCACAAAATAATTGCAGTGCAAATAAATAAAACAATCCTTGCTTAATATTCCTCTTTACAATTAGGTTTAAGAAATATGATACTCAAATTTAAAATATCCAGCATGCTTGTACATTATATTTGGATTCATAAATTATGTGTTGGTGATTCTCTTGTGAATACTTTTCAGTTTTTAATAGATAAGAAAAATATGGTTGTATGGCTTACTTTGGAATCTTGCTAACTGGTATGCCTCAATGAATTTATCATTTTTTTCTAATTAACTGGACATTATGATTAGTGAGGTTACATCTATTGTATTCTATAGCAGTTGATCGCCCAGTATTTCAAGGCAATTTGTCGGGATTCTTTATTGCTTAGGATTCCAATTTAAGAGGTACCACTGTGTTATTATAGATTAGAATGATACACTTTAAAATTTTTATATTGTTTATGTGTAGTTTTTGTTTGGAATGTTGATAATCTCAATTGTTTCTCTACTCATTATGTATTCCCTGAGTACTACACGTTTAACTAAGTTTAAGTTTTTATCATACTTATTCTTTAAACAGATAAAGCGGACAGTGATCGTGGATTTTGTAAGGGCTTTTGGACACTGCTTTGCTATTTCTTTGATGACTCTGCTGATGCTGTACCAAGGATTTGGAGTGGTTGCTAGTATTTGGCTATCAGAGTAAGACGTGTTTTATTAGTATAATTTCTTGCAATATAATTTGAGTTACTTCTAATTGTTCATCAAATAAGGTTATTTGACTATTTGCTATTCAAACTAACAATATCATTATGTTAAGCTGGCTGCATTGAAATGTGTATAGTTTTAATTAGCAGACTTTAAGTAATTTTGCTTATTGAATTGTTATTTTTTATTACATCTTGGTCAGAGGCTTCATTTTATTTGAAGCCATTTTGGATTTAGATCACACTGTAAATGAAGGCCTAGATAACCTCTTAACAACAAAGTGATTACTTAAAGCCAATTCAAAATAGATCAGACTTGATAGTTTCTTTCAATGATATTCATTTTTGGAGTATTCTGTACTTATTATCACAAGTTGAAGTCTAATATTCTCCCAGGGATTTGATTTTTTTCTATCTCTTTCTCTTTTTTCCTCATTAAGCTGTCAAGATAAGTTATGATTTGCATTTGGTAATAAGTTTGGGAATCATGCGATTATCGCTAAATTATGATGCTTTCACTTTCATTGAACTGACATGCAGTATCAATTTGCTAGGCACAGATAATCGGTTATCTAAATAACTGATAGATTCACAATGCTATATATTTGACCAGATGGACATCTGACCCTGTGCTGGCCAATGAAACAATGTACAACACAGACCTGTATAGAACAAAGACTTACACTTATCTGGGTGTCTACAGTGGTCTGGGATTGATACAAGGTAGGGTTTTTTTATCTTTTGTTACATTCTGTTTTGTTTGCTCAGCTTTAAATTCTTTCGACTTATCATAAAATGCCACACTAGTTTTACCACAACTGCCAACGTTATTCCGAATAGAATATGATCACTGACTATGAAGGAATGATCATGAAATTTTCTTTCCTTTCTTTGTGTTTGTATGAAGCGGGATACTGACTCTTACTGTAATCCATTGATATTATTATATTCAAGTAGCATGATTTTTTTTCATCACCTAAGGCATAGTTATAAACCATCAGTCTGAAGGATTTTAGTTTTTTTATTGAAATTGTATTATCAGATATTTTGGAGGTCTCTTTCACTTTTAAGCTATTTTGGAAATTTATTGCACAAACAATACATCTAAGTCAAGATAGAATCTTCTGGTTATAAAACAAGACTATATCATTACAGTCAAATTGAAATGGACTAGTTAGTTTATTATATTAAAAAAAAAAAGTTCTGAAGAATGGTGAAAATACAATTGTATGTCCTTTATCTCATTATTGCTATGCTATGCACTTTGAGTAGTATAAAGTTTAGGTTATGATATCTTTGATTATCTGAATATCTTGCAAAAAATTTTATCATAAAGCATTACTCTCTATTTTTTTAACAAAAATTCTCATCAGCTATCTGTGCTCTGGCTTTTGTTGGCAACATAAGCCTTCGTATGGTGGTTGCATCCAAGAGACTACATGATGCCTTGTTAGAAAACATTCTCAGACAGCCGATGAAGTTCTTTGACACCACACCATTGGGACGAGTTATCAACCGTTTTTCTACAGATGTAAGCATAGTGGACAGTCAAATGGCTAGACTGGTCAGAGTCTTCTTCCAGCAGCTCTTCTCTGTGCTCAGCGTGCTAGTGGTCATTTCCTACAGCACACCCATCTTCATTATTGCAGCTGTTCCCATCTCTGCCATCTACTTCTGTGTACAGGTGTGTATGTGTAGCTATTGTAAATTATAAGGGAAAGTATCAAAATTTGTATTTAATGAAAGCAATACTGCGATCAGAAAAAAATTAATATATGAAATGATATATAGAAATATAAACAGATAAATTTATAGAGTCATAGATATATCAGATAAATGCATGAAATTGTATGAAATTGAGAAACAAAACAGCAAAACACAATGATATATATGATGTAAGAAAAAGTCTTTGAAAATTAAACCTGTCAAAGAACATTTTTAATGGTATGCTTAATATGCATTATATTGCATCATATGTGATGTTTGCTTGTTAATTATTTCATCCTATGCTTCATCATATAGTAGAATACGAAAGTAGCGTACTAGGAAATAGAGTAAACTAGGAATTAGCATAAGAATTCTATATCCCCGTTTTTTTTTCCATTTACTTGAGTCAATAAATTTAGCATGAAAGTAGCTTACATCACATAGTAGGTTAGCTAGAAAATTTTCACCCAGTCTTCTATGTGGGCTTTTTGATTTTCATATACTTTTTGACATAAACTAGCTAAAAAAATAACAAACAAACAATCAGACTTCTCTTGGTCGCGAAAGATCGGCATTTGTCAAAAGTGGGTCATATTAAAGTACTCAATGGAAGTAGCCAATAACATTTCTTTCTTACCACAAGCAACTTAGTAGCCTATAATGACTATTTAGGAGCTCGGGAATATGGTAAACTCAGAAATAGGGTAAAGTTGGAGTGAAGTCCGTCAATTATCTTATTTCTGAGTTCCACCGGACAAACTTTTCACTTTTTACAATTTTTGTTTATCTGTTTTATTTTCTTCTATTTTTTAAAATAATTTATTATTCCACTGCTGTTGCTGTTTTTTTTTTATTTGTTTTATTCTGAAGTGGAGAGGAAGAGCATTTTTCTGCTTATAAACCTCTTTTCTTAGCTTTTGGAATGCTCCAACATTTGACTCTCTTTTTTTTCCTCAGAAATTCTACATCCCTGCGTCAAGACAACTGAGACGTAACGAATCCACTTCTAGGTCTCCCATCTACTCACACTTCAGTGAGACTTTGTGTGGCACAGACTCCATCAGGGCGTACAAGGTCATTGATTCATTTATGGCTGAGTCTCAGAGAAGGGTGGACGTCAACAACGCCTTCGTATACGGGTTTTCATGTGCATCTAGGTAGGTGGATTTAGAAACAATAATAAATAGCAAGAGTGTTACTGTATTATACATAGTAAGCACACCGTGCTCTCAGAAAATTAAGTTCAGGGGTGCGATTATTTATTAAGTAAAACATGTTTCCCAGATACCAATAATTGATGAACATCGTAGTCGGCTAGACCCCCAAAAATTATCTCTCTACCATACTCTCTCGCCGGCCTTCACTATTTACTTATACATATTCAGCATCTTGATCGACAGAGAAGGTATTCTATACACTTCTAATTTAACCTTTCGAATCAAGTTAAAGTTTTCAGAATGGTTTGATACATATCTTGGATTGGTTAACGGTATTTTTATGGGTTGCGGTTGCTAGGATTCTTTTTATAGCATTTCCAAATGCATTCTATGTTAACCTTAAAAATGGAGAGTGATATTGATAATGACTTATTGCTAGGTGTCGAATTATAACTACAAAAATTTAAAAATGAATACTTTATTACATTTATGATATTGCTGTTTTTACTTGGGGTGATTGTAATTGTAAACTATTAAACATGATCTATTATCGTTTATTTGATTTCTAGGTGGATTCGTGTTCGCCTTGAGTTGCTAGGCAACATGATCGTCCTGTTTGCTGCTGGTTTTGCAGTAATTTCTGATGGTCTCTCTGAGAGTTTGGTGGGATTGTCTGTTTCATACGCATTACAGGTGAGTAGAACTTCTAATGAATTTTCAATGAGGTTAGTGCGACTTGTATTCTAAAACTAAAATGTGATTTTACTTTGTTTTATATATTTCTACTTTATAAAATGAACCATGTCTAGATTTTGTGAAACAATTTACTTGTACAAATTTAATTTCTTGAATTAATGTTACTAATAGTTTCAACGGATGTTATTGGATCTAATGTTGGGTTACTGTAATTATGCATGTATGCATCTCAAATTTTGAATTGTTTTTCATTACATTATTTTTTTGTGTGCTAAATATTTGATAAACAATTAAGTATATCAATCAATGGTATTAGTAGGTAAACAATTAAGAGAATATGATGAGTAATAAAAATTGATACATTATAAGAAAAAATCAAAAGTGTTTCTCAGTCTAGGTATTCCCAGAAGCATAAGCCAGTGCTTGCACAATTATTTCATTATTAGTCTTATATATTTTATTTTTGCTACTTAGCGCTCCATAATTAAAGAATCTTTATCAATATAGGTTCGACCAAGCGTTCTTTGATCATGCCTTATCGCATCCCATCATTTTTTTTCCCAGATGACCAACACACTGAATGAACTAATCCAAAACATGACACAACTAGAGACCAATGTTGTTTCCGTTGAAAGGATTGTTGAATATTCCAGGTTGCCTCAAGAGGTTAATATCAAGATGATACAGAGTTTATGTTTTCAGTGGATTTACAAATTTCTTTGATTAGGGCAGCTAAATCCTTTTCTATTTAGTAGATAAGCAACTGTTAAAGAAATATGAATCATTCAATTTTTGCATAAACTATGGATGCATTTCTATAAAATAAAATAAAAAAACCAACTGCTGCAAGTTCTCATAGGTAGTAATAAATAATTGTTGATTTTAACAAGGCAAATATTTTTTCTGTGGTCTTAACATTTTGTTGTTTAGATCTCTGATATTATATTTATGTTTTCCTCAATGCATTAAATATTAATTTGACTAGCGTATACTTAACAAAAATAAAACCACAAGTAAAAATTCACTGCTGAATCAACCAAAGATGTACTAATGCTACCTTTATGGATAAGATTGCCATGATCAATGTTTATATAATTAATAATTTTTATGAACTTGCAAGTCTTCAATAATACTCAACAAGTTGGCATATTAACAGGAGAAAATTAAAATCTAATGAGATATTTTTTCTTAAGATTCAATGATATTATAGTGGACAATATTGTGAACTTATCTTGTTAATATGTATGGCAAATGTAGGTACTAGTTTTTTAACCTCAGACTTGAACGCAATTTTTATATCTCATTCCATTCTAAAAATTGAGGATTTTATGAGCAGTAATGTTGTTTCTTACTGCGGCATATATTTTAGTGGCAACCATTCTAATGGGCAATTTTTTTAACCCTTCATAACAACGCATAATATTGGATGTGTGTTCTTATAATTTTTCAATGTCATTAATAAATGAATCATTAACTTGAAATATTCATTAAATATTAATTATTACTACTTTTCTTTAAAAGACTGATTTTAATAAAACATTGATATGCATTCTACTGTATTCTTTCAGCCTGCATGGAAGATTCCATCCAAAAAGCTTGACCCCAAGTGGCCTTCAAAGGGTGATATTATATTCCATACTTACAGTACCAGGTATCGACCTGACCTTGACCTTGTGCTCAAAGATGTTTCCTGCCACATAAGAGATGGCGAGAAGGTAATAAGTTAGATTTTATTCAAAGTATATCTAAAATCATTATACACTTACAATCAGCATTGAATTATAAGGAAACAATTAGAGTATAGCATATCTAAATTATATTCAAGCAGTTGATATAATTTCTCTGTAGTATTTAAATTTGATTGCAAAACTTTGTCAACATGAGCAAAGAACTTTTTGTATTCTGATATATTTGAGAATCTGACCATATTCTTGTTAATATTGTTATAAAATTTGTAAAAATACATATTAACTTATTTTTGCTGGATTCAATCATCTTACTTAAATTTCTAAATCTTACGGATATTTTATATGAAATCTTAAGTTAATTTTATGGAACGTCTCTAATGTGTAACTCATTTCCTTAGGAAATAATGATTTTAACATAAATTTGTGAAGGTATCCTTTTGTTAAGACAGTATAACAGAAATATTGCAATGAGATATTTAGCACAAGTACAACATGTATGTATAAATAAACTTACCCATAATTTCAAAGCATTATCAATCTAATGCTCAACCATGGTGGAAGTGTTTATAGCTGAATAACTAAATCAAATATTCCTCTGTGTTAGATTATTATGTAACTATACTTTATACTTAAGATGTTACTTTTCTCCTTTAGATTGGAATTGTTGGTCGTACTGGTGCTGGTAAATCCTCAATGTCGATGGCTTTGTTCCGTCTGATTGAATCTGCCGGAGGCAGCATTATTATCGATGGCGTCAACATTGCAGACATCGGACTTCATGACCTACGATCAAGACTTAGCATTATCCCTCAGGTAAGCAAACAGTTATTATTATCTATTTTCCTTTAATGATTTTTATGTGTTTTTTTTAAATTATTTTTTAAAATGAAATCTTCCACTTTGTCTAGATAGAAATATTTATTTTACTTAAGAAGGTCACTGTTATCTGAAGATCTATCTGTAATCCAAGCAGTTTTTGCATGACTGTTTGTATGTGACTAGATCTTCAATCTGAAGTGATCTTGGAGAGGAAATTTTAGCAAAAAGATAATCATTGATAATGGTAGGCAGTAGGATCTAATATGCTTCACATTAAGTGAATGCATTTGCTTATTTTAAGAATATTGATTTAGAAGAGTAGACAGTAGTAAGATAATTGAATTTCAAATATTATTATGTTGTTAGTTTTATATTATTATTTAGTTTTAAGTCCTGCCTTATTTATTTTGAGATTATCAAAATTGACAAATGTCAACGGTTTCCTAGATATCAATCCATCACTTCCATCTTTGGTCAGCAGATAGAATTATTCAATCCTGATAATTATCTTCTGCCTAGTCATACTAATCACATATAAAAATTATTTACCATTCTAACAGGATCCAGTGTTATTCTCTGGAACCCTTCGTTTTAACATTGACCCATTTGGAAGCTACGATGATGAAGATATATGGAGAACATTGGAAAGAGCGCAGCTGAAATTATTTGTGTCTGAACTACCTGGGGGTCTGTCTTACATGTGTGAGGAAGCTGGTCAGAATCTAAGGTAGATCAATCATGCATTAACATATTTATACTAATTATCTTTTTTTGTTGACGTTTTGACATAAATTAACAAAATTTAAAGAGGGACATGTAATAAGATTTAATTGGAATTGTTGGGCATTGCAATTTAATTAATGGCGCAGTTTTAAAATTGCAGCAATCATTATCCTAGATTTTTATTCTTTTTAAGGCTAAGTATAGAATTTCTAAATAAGAACAGCTAAAGCGTACACCATGTAGTAATGCTAAAAACAATTACTTCCTTATGAACGAATGACTCTTTTAATCTTCATCATATTCCTCAATCACATATATTATTTATCATGCTGTATTAAATATATATCTTTGTCAGTATTCATTATTGTTAATACATTAATACACGGAGTGGTAGGCCTGATGCTCTTTAAATGATATATATCTTCTTTTCTTCCTAATCTAATGATATCAGTCATTTATAATATATTCTTTTTCCCTTGTAAGTGTTGGTCAGAGACAGTTGATTTGTATGGCTCGCAGTCTAATGAGGAGCACCAAAGTCCTTATGCTAGATGAAGCTACAGCAGCTGTAGACCTAGAGACTGATGAGCTGATCCAGCATACCATCAGGAATTGCTTCAAGGAGTGCACAGTACTCACTGTGGCTCATAGACTCAATACAATCATGGATTACGATAGGTGAGTTGGTGTTCAAATCTTCTATATATTTTTACTACATACTTGATTATAACATTTTTGAGATTAGGTTTCTCTGACGCTGTAGTATTATGTCTGCCTCCGAATCAAATCCAAGAGGATGCAACTATTGTTTCACACACCCATGATCTTAGGATAGGTAGAATCTGGCATCTAGTCTGCTTAGAAAAAGATGGAAATCTAGGAGGTCCTGTGTTTATATCTAAGCATGTTAAAAATTAAAAACCCCTTGGTGATTTCTAAATTAAAAATTCCTGGCCATTAAGACAGCTGTCTTGTCCG
>JAUEKR010437922.1:0-12128 GCA_031762895.1 Corambe burchi
GGAGTAACATATTTAGTTATTTATTATCAAATCATGTCTATATAACTGTAAATAGTTATTGTATATTCCATAAAGTAGAATTTTGTAAGCATTTTGGCTGAAATAAGCTAAAAATGATCCCTAATATGAGTGTGAACTCTAGACCCAGAGCACGATCGCCTCCTTTCGCTTTCAACTTGAAAATGACTTGAAAAACTGTATGCTGTATGATGAATTTGTATGCTTCGTGTGACTGGTAGTGTATGATCATGTATGTTGTACTTGTATTTTGTATGGTTAGTGAGACGGGTCCCTAACCATTGTGATCCTCTGCCAGTCTGAATGTTGCCTCTTTTATCATGCTTGTTATACTTTTATTATTGTCAATGAAATTCATTTCTGGACATCCCCTTTTTCGTTTCCCCTGCATCTTCCCCTGTAACACTATTTTCATTATGTTGCATTTCTTGTTTCTGATTGTGTGGCCTAAGTAACTAAGGTTTCTTTTATATTATGGTTATTTAGATGGTAATTGAAAAGGACACGCTTTGTTCTTAGTTTAAAGACGATAACCTGCTGTTTACGTGTCAACTTGTTTATAACAATAGTGACGAAATAATATAACAATATTAAGAGTTTCAATATCATCTAAGAAGTTAAAAGATAAAAAAGTATGCTGATAACATTGCATGCATCTAGAAGTACAGCTTGTTACGTGATTGGCTCGTATCTATTTATGGATTCCTGTTTCGTTAGGATTTTTAATTCATTGTTTTGTTATTGTTGTGTTCTCCGTTGTTGTTTTTGTTGTCGTTATTTTTTTTTTGTTGGTGTTGTTGTTGTTGCTGTGTTCAATGGGGGGGGGTTGTGGTATTGTTTGCTTACTATCGAGCTTTTCACGAATTCAGATAGCAATACGACGCATAGCGGTTTATCACTATTAATATAGATGTTTGGTCAATTTTTATTTTTAAAGGATTTGATCTGTAAAACAACACATATTCGATAAATATCAATCAGCATAAACTCAACTATTCATACAAGTATACATCTAGCTTCTTCATTCAATATAGTTTAATCAGTTCAAAAGATAAGAAATGAAATAAAACGCATCACTAAAGTAACACTCAATTAATACAATCGAATGTGCTGTTTAGATAACTGAATGAAGAATACCATGGTTTGCAATGATTACTAATGCTAACTTGTGTGTCTGGTGCGAGATCTCATAAACTCGTGTAATCTTACCCGTATCGCTCATCCCGTGGTGCCCCCGGATTTTTCCAATCGACTAAAACGTTCCGGGTCAGCCCAGCCGACGCCCTCATTCATAATCTAATATAAGCGCCTACGAATTATGCAGATCTGCATGCTGGCACGGGGAATCGGCTTCGGGCTCAGAAAACAGAGAGACTTGTTTACTCAGGATTTGCACGTATTGCTTTCTGGGCAGACGCTCCCTGACCTTTTCTCCTAGACCCCAAGCCTCGTTATGGGGAGTAGTGGTGGGGGTTATCCCCCAGGGGCTTTGGGGGTATTCCGCTCTAATCTGAAAACAAGATGGAAACTGAGCTGGTTCATGTCTCGGTCCGATTTTGCCGGTCACCAGATCAGATATCCACCGTCTCCCCACCCAACGCCTTTCCCAATCCTCCTCATCAGCCGAAATCTATCGTCTTTACTGTGGCTGCATTTTCAATCAGTTTCGTCCATTCAATTGCCGATTGCTATGCAGTTTAGGTTTCAGGAATGTATTAGATGGTCTTGATCTCCGTTCATATCATGAATGCTTGATTCCATTATTATGTTAAAAACTGACCATTTGTCATGTTGTTTTTACCTATCAACACTGTCATTTTGAATTTTTCTTAAATTACCGGGACCTATTTCATCAATAACAAACTCTTGAAATATTTTTATCCCTAAACAAATACGGGAACCACCGAGTACCTGATTAATGAAACGCAATCATTAAGAAAGAGTGGACATTCTCAGAATTTCTTATAAATATATTATGTAATTACTGAATTACGATAAATATGTAAACTATATTAACAATATTTAAACTATGGTCCGAATATTATGGAGTGAAGCATCACTGACTATAATTATAAAACAACAGGAGACTAGAATACATACAGATTGATAATGGAATGGGAATTCTACAAACAAATGCAGATAAAAACATACATGCCAGAAAAAAACAACTAGTTTGATTTTCGAAGTGATATTTCCTTTGATTAATTTTATAGGTTTTTAACGACACTAAAAAGAAGACAAACAAAATTCCGTCAAAATGACATAATGTGTTCGAGCATGTTCATATCGTACTTCAGTCTAATGGGTTCTACAGATGGCATCTAGATGTTTTTCAATAGGACATCATCGCTTACCAATGATCAATTTCAAAGTTCACTCTAGTTGTTATTTGAGGGATATTCCTTATAATATTAATTATAATAAAGTACATTAATTTATTGAACACTCTTCCAAATCTGATGAAATGCTCACAGCGTTTTATAATAAATAATTAAGAAAAATACAAATTCATTATTAATTGTCATGTCATGTAAGTACTTAGTAAGAAAATTTAAAACCACTGGTAAAAACATAATGATGTGATCAACAGCAATAGACTGTAATAAACTTATTAAAATAAAATCATAATGAAAATAAGAATGATTAAATTACAAGTATATAGAGGCTCTAAACTGACATATATTTATGATATGATCACGTATACAGAAATTAATTGCAGGAATTAATTAAGACTTATTATAGTTTCATACATACTTCCTCGTTATTATTATCAGTGTTTTTATGGTATGGGCTGACTGGAGTTAGTTGTGGGTATGATTAAGATGAGATTATGACGAGAAAATTAGTTTGAAATGATAGATATTTATTTAGACAAAGTGTGTATGCCAAGCGGTAAATTATCCATAATTTGGTGACACGACACATTTTTAGTGATCAAATTGTTATTTCTTGATCGATGACTATCTTTTAAAAATGGTTTTCTTTCGTGATACACATCATACAGTATTATGGTTTTATACTAAGTTTGAATGACATAGTTTAGACTTTGGGCGTACGAAAATGTATAAAACATGTCCCAAAATACGTGACCATAGTGAAGCAGGCCATTTTTCAGTTAACGGTAACTTGTTAGGTAGATCACAATTTAATTGTCCTTAACTTTTAAAGGAAAAATATGCAAGTTACCGAACTCTTGGGCTGGCCTTCAGTATGGCCACTACTGCTTCGTATTATAGGGTAATAGTTATCTACTCAACAAGCTACTGAAACCGTGACTAGTTCCAGCTTCAACATGACCAAGGCTTATGAATTGAGAATGTTCCCATGAAAAGTATAAGCTGTAACTTCGCTGCACCAAAAAAAAATCTAACAATGAGAGCTGCACATCCAGATGCTATAAGAGGTGCATTGTGATGACAACTTTTTTGTTTGTTTTTTGTGCCAATTGTGTCGGATCAGTATCAGAACTTTGAGTGTGAAGAGCATAATACATGGTGTGCTACTTAGAAACTTAGAACCACCCACTCGGTTCTTGGAGTGGCGGATTTGGGATGAAAACAAGGCGAAGGGAGACAATGGACTGGAGTGGAAGACAAGAGGAAATAGAGAGGGAGGAGGGGATCATGATGATGGCAATGATGATGATGAAGAATAAAATTCCTCACAAAAAATGAACTAAAGGCTTAAATAGGTGCATTTTTAGATTAATATTCTTTCCTCCTCCCTATTGTTATTGTTTACTACAACGCCCGATATTACATTTTAATTGAATGATGTGAGTGTGATAGGAGGCAGTGGGATGACGGTTAAAATCGTAAAAAGAAGCGTATATTCATGACAATTTGGATCAGCTCTTAACATCTACACCATTTTTATTTGTCTTTGTGAAATGGCATCCCATAGATCGTTAGATTATTCTAATGTAATGACCAAGAGTGATAATGTTATATATAACCAGAATGATATGCTAAACGAAGAAATGAAGATGATGAAAGCGATAAACATGCAGAATGAGAGAGGGTGAAAGAGAAGGGGAATGAGAGAGAGAGAGAGAGAGATAGAGAGAGAGATAGAGAGAGAGAGAGATGGAGAGCGTTGAAGATAAATAGAGAGACAATCAAACAGTCTTACAGAGACAAAAGTGTAAAATTTCTAAAAATAGAAACATGTATAAGGTGCTTGTAATATAATGTACAATGTACATGCAAAAGATACTATGTAGCAGATTGGGGTGAAGAAATAAATTAGGGGAGGTAATTATCTACTCATCGAGCATAGGGTCCATGATAATATCATCCATATCATCCATTTATAATTGCCGCCCCTTGAAGCTACTTAGCACTATGTGAAGTGATATTGGAATTGAAATATTAGAAAAGGATATCCCAGATAATGGTCACAGTATGTTACTCTTGTCTCTGGTGCTAAGTACAAAGATAAATGGCGGCCTCTTCTCTTTTCCTAAAGTCTTCTCTTTTTTTCTTCTTCATGCATTTATTTATTTATGGTCCATTTATTTATTGTTCTTTTGTGTGTGTGTGCGTGTGTGTGCGTGTGTTTGAGTGTGGGTGTGTGTTTTTGTGTGGATCCCCTCTTGTACAATGCATCTACTTATTGGTACACCAGTCCGCCGTTTTCATCATTGAAGTCTAGACTCTATTCATGTGTTGCTTTATGTTACTAAAGGTGACTAGATTGACCCATTCTCGTACACTTAATGTCAAAACATTCTATTATAATCTCTTGTTAGAATGACAGCAATACTATTATTATATCAAACTTCAGTATCAGTCTATGTCAATCATTTGGACGAGCGGTAAAGGTATTGGATTACGGATTGAGGGGCTCTTGGTTCGATCCTCATTTGAACATGTTTATCATTAATTTATTCAAATTGTTCACTTTGCCGGCGCAGGACTTCGACGACACTACTGTTGATCTTGATGTGAGAATCTATATTTTTTAATTTCTTGTTGTTCGAATCATGTACTGGTGTCGCTTTTAGCAGCCCGTTCGTTGCGTTTTTAAATAATTAAGAGATACGACTTAAAGGGGCTCAAAGTAAAGCGCGAACTTTCAAGTTGTCCGCCTATATGCGAATACATTTGATGTTTGATCCTATCAATACTTTAATCAGGAGTGTGAATATGCCCAAATAAACAGTTATTGCCACCAGGATTTTGATCCCAAGTTCTTTGGCTCCGTATGCAATGATCGTACCACTTCACTGTGCAATCACATTGTTTAGTTAAATCAGATACAAGTGTCGTAATAGTTAATGCACATCATACCATAACGTGAATGATTATTCTCTGTTAATAGAAGAGACAATGGATCTGTGATACAATAATACATTGCATAGATTGTTCTTATATAGCGCACTTATCACCGAAGTCTCAAAGCGCTTTATATCACGTTTACTACCCCAAGCCAACAGCAAGCATTTAGCACTGACGAGACATTCGCCTGTTAGGTGTGTTACAATTGTTTTTGGACAAGACAGCTGTCTTAACGGCCAGGTACTCTATTTCACCAGAGTTCAGGGAGGCAATCCACGCAAATTTTCTTGCCCAAGGAAAAACCGCGGGGATCGAACTCGGGATCATTGCCATAGCAGCCTCAGCAGTTCAACGCCTCTATCAACTGAGCTTACCACTCCGCCAATCAAACCTTAAATCAAACGAATTGGGTGGATGCAAATATTTGAACAAAGTTTTCTTTCACACTCATAATCTTAGGGTAGGTAGGATCTGACATCTAGTTTTTTCGAATGTGGAAAAAAAACGATGAGACATCGTGTTGATATCTAAGCACGCTAAAAACCCATGGTGATATATAAATCACAAGGAGTATGTTCCTTAAGTCCGCCACCCGGGTAAAATTTACAAAAATTCCTATTCAACAAACAATAATGCTAAAACACAATTGAGTCAGTTGGCAAAATTGAAAGAATAAAGAAAAAATAAGAAGTTATCTTACCCCGCCTTGTCTTCTGAAATCATGCAAATCATATTAAATAATTCATGCATTAATCAGTTTTATGGCTAATCCAACGATATGCACACTTGATATTAAACAAATTATGGCTACCATGTACTTTAAGAGTAGTGTAAACGTTGTAAAACAGATACTAATATGAATAAGTGGATACGAATATAATGTAGTAAGAAGACATAACAAATATTGCTTCAAATCAAATATTCGGTTATTCCCCTTTTTGTTTACCATAGCAAATAAATTAAGTGATCTAAGAATAATATAAAAACATCCTAGATTTACTCTTACGATCATACATTCCAATACCAATAAAGAAGCTGTGAACTACTGTAAATATGTATAGAGAGTGATAATACCATAATGCTAATAGGGTATAATATGCCTAATGTAAATGTAAATGTATATTCTAAACATATTTGAGCATTCAACTCAATGCCGAATGTGTAAAGAGCAGAAGTATGATGTTTACTGTGTCAACGGCTCGTCATCTAGTGCAAATGTGCACAGTAAATAACCTTATGATATAAGTCTATATAAACATTTCTAAATAGGTAAACAGCCAATACCGCTGTGTATATAGAATATGCTATAAGGTGATTTATCAGTATGAATTTGCTGTTCACAAACACAGACGTCTAGTAGTGGCCCATCTTTCGCTCCTTCTCGGCCACCTATCTCTTCTTGTTTCGTTTGTTCAAAGGCAATCTAGAAATTTAAGACAATGGAGGAATGTTGACTTAATTTCAGATTGATCGTCTTGTAGAAGTTTGATATTGAAAAGTTTGGAGGTGGTGGAAGTGTGTTGTAGGCTTGTAGGCCAAACACACGGAAGTGTGCTGTAAACTTGTAGGCCAAACACCCAGAAGAGCCATTGATTACTAATACGAGGATAAACACACGTCTAGCCTTAAGTCGGGGGAGTATTTGCTCATCTCTTGTAGTCGTTTGCATTCTAGGCTACAAGTCCACAAATACGAGATAGAAAGACAGGCCGTAGTAGTAGTATGTAGTAGAAGTAGTAGTAGAACTTGTCGAAGAGGCAGACATAATGGCAGAGAGATAGCAGTAAAGTAGATAATAGTACTAGACTAGTAATAAAGATAGTACATGGGGTTATTATTATAACCTGTTATACAGCGGAGCCTCTGTAATTGGGATCCTCGTGAGTCTGGGTACTCGACAAATTGAACGATACAAGACAATAGTATTGCTTTAAACTGTAGTATATTATGAAACCTCACTAATCGGGAAACCTGTGTATTCGGAACGATATCTTTACCCACAAAGGCGTCCTAATTAGTGAGGTTCCACTGTCTAATGTACATGGAGTAATAACTGGTGGTATAATAATTTGTTGATATAACTGAATGAGCAAACAAAAAGTTGATAAAGTCCTCTACTTTATGTCGATATTGATACTGTGATAATTTACTCTGATTTAACTATTTATTGAGGACACATAATTTGTTGACTGTGTGGTGGTATTATTTGGTATGGGAGTCAATGGGCAAAGATTTGTAAGAGTATTAATATGGATTAGTTAAATTAAATAGATGGTGATAATAATTTTGGGGTCAGTTCGGGTTTAGTGTATTGTTTGCATAATTGGTAGCTGATAATGTATCATTACAATATCATCTTTAATCCACCGATGATGCTCCTTAATAATGAATACATTTTTTTGCTTTGTTTACTTACAGGTGGCACGGTGGCCGAATGATTTAGAAATCGGACTGTGGATTGAAGTGTTTCGGGTTTGAATTTCGAACAAAGCATTGTGTTTAACGATTGAGCAAGGCTTATCTTGGCAGTTCCTAATTTCAGTCGAAGAGGGATTTGCAGTGAAAACCCAAGAACCAAAAGACAAATTTTCCATCTAGGATGAATATTATTATAGTATATTTTATTACTTCTATTTTTTACATATAATATAGTATTGCTAATGTGATTTAATATGAGCATTTACTGGTATAAAAGGCATAAATTGGATGGGGAAACATTTGACTTATTGGACTTACTGCCATGTCATGTTCCAGTTGTCCAACCGCGTCGCTTTGACTGATCTAAATATCCTTGATGAGTGTATTCGCCAATAGTGCCTGGCTTGTGCGAAATAACATTTCTCTGTGTTCAAAAGTCACTGTTGTCTAATGGTAGTGCTAAATCCTCGTGTCCAAGAGGGCATGTGGTTGAATCCGTGTAACGGTAGGCCAAAAATGAGTATTCATTGGAGAAGTCTCCAAAGATTTAATTACTCCATGCAGATGAAATGAGTTCTCATTTAAAGGCAAAGGATAAACATTGTCATAAATAAAAAATACGCATTTTTATGAGTCGGGCATTCCATCGTAAAATGCATTGAGTAGATAAAAACAAAAAGTGAAAAAGCGTTATAAATGAAATATTTAGTCTAATAGGTAAATAATCATCATTGCCCTTTGGTATAACATAATGTAGCAACGCTCTACCTGATTATATTATTTATTGCATTGTCTCATTTAAAAAAAAAATGTTTTTTAAATTAGTGCTACTTTTGAATTTTATTTTTAGGACAATAGACTAACTTGCGTGCCCATGGATTTTGATTTCAATATTAAAATTTAATACGCAACGATGAAAATTAAAAAGATCAAAAGAATTGAAAGCGAATAACGCATACATTTTGAAACAATCGAACCTCCGTAATTGGGACACTTAAGCGTTAAAAATTATCAGGTGTACCGATTACAAGGGTAAAATTCTCTTTATTCTTTATTCAAAATAATTGGCTGGCTATGATTTCGTGCCGATTTGCCGGGCTTCCCGAATACTGTGGCCCCAATTACAGAGGTTTCGTTGTATGTTTCATTTATTCTATTCCTAAAGATTATGCGATGGATTGGAGAACACAGCCAGCCAATTTCGAGGTCTAGATGTGAGATTTGTGCCGAAAATGTAGGATGGCTGCAATATTTGAGTAGACTCAAGCCTGGGCCTATGGAACAGAAGGATTGGAGGCGAAATAATTATCTCTTAATCCAGCAGGCTATGTGACACTCTGAGCTTTATTGACATACGGCCAGG
Source organism: Corambe burchi (assembly GCA_031762895.1). Taxonomy (NCBI): domain Eukaryota; kingdom Metazoa; phylum Mollusca; class Gastropoda; order Nudibranchia; family Onchidorididae; genus Corambe; species Corambe burchi. The sequence continues at coordinate 9,079 of JAUEKR010437922.1, forward strand.
AGCTGCATCATTTTGGAAACAGTTTAACCTCATTTCTTGGAGAATGTCTGCTATTTTCACCCATTCCTAGGAGACCTCACTAATTGGTACGCCTCAATGGATATACAAATCGCCTCTATTACCTAGGTTTCTCGATTAGTGAGGTTTAGGTAATATACTGTAACTTATAGCAATTGGTGGCCTAAGATTTTGTGCCAATTAGCCGGGTTTTATGATTTTTGAGTGTCCCAAATACAGAGATTATACTGTACTATGAGGTTGTTTTTTTCTTATTTCGTAAAATAGATGAAGTGCCAGGATCCCATTCAAAACAAAGTCTTAGTATATTCATCGATAGTGAAACCAGTCAATTTTTTTTCCGGAGCGGATGAATAGCCAATATCATTATAATACGATAGAGATAGAATCAATTCTTGCACACTGAATGTGAAGTAAAAGCTTATACAGCTTTCTTTGCATTGATCTATACCTATCTCGATGTGAAATTAATTTTAGCCTTCTTTAGATCTTCAATCTATCTTCTTCATCTCCATCATGCTAGTTCTAATATCCAGATTCAAATAGCCACATCGCAGTGAGGCTGGAAGGGCTCCCAATGAATTACGCTTACTCAAAAGCATTTGTGATGTAAGTTTATTTTGTATCTGGATATCTTGTTTTAAAGTGTTTAAAAAGTTATAGCAATTATATAGCGCTTTTCCCCCTCATTTTCTTAGTGCTCAAAGTGCTCTACAACGATGTCGCTGACAAACCGATCCATTCCAATACCATTTCCACGGATAATGAGGCCAAGAAAGAGCGTCATTCTAACATTCTAACAATTTCTATCTCTGCATATGGCCGTGTACTCATTTCGTTTGAGTGAGACTAGAAAATGAATGAAAACTTTCTTCATAGTAAGTACAAAGGGATCCAAGTGAGTTACTTTTACTCAAAAGCATTTATTAATAATAATGATATGATATAAGTTCATCTCTCTGGTATCTTGTTTTGAAATGGTTAAAAATCAATGCTGTTATAGAGCGCTTTTTCACTTATTTTCTTAAGTTCAATGCATTCCCGACAGTCCTTCTCATTCCAATACCATCTTGAGGCATAGACTAGAAGACGTGTCATTTTAGCATTATGACAATATACATCTCTGTCTATCATGGTTATCATAAACTCATTCCACTTGGGTGATGTGAAAAAAATGAATGTAAAAAAAACAACACACACCATCCATTCCCGATTATTTAAGTTTACACCGTCACCTCTCGGATTTGAGATCACGACCTCCTGATCACTAGGTGAGTGCCCTATCCCTATATCACAGAGCAGCCTTTCTTTCAAACCAGTTCTCATATAAAGATTCAGGTAGCCATTAGCAGTGAGTCCTAAGGGAAACGAGGGAATTAACGTTTACTTACCGGCATTTATGATGTAAGTTCAAATATCTGGTATATCGTTTTTAAACGAGTGCTTATGGTAAGCCTTGACCATTGTGAAGCTGTACATTTTCCATCTTTCGGCAGCTTGATAACTGCCCGATATAGAGAAACGAAAATGGCCATAGTTAACTTGTTCCAACCGCCGGAAACCTTTTTTTTTTAATGTTAAGGACTAAAGCAGTTTGTATCCACCTACCAATGAACCAAAAACTAGAAAATCATCAGCTTCTCTATGGTCTTACATTTTCGCTGGTAATCAAAGGTTGCAATGATATGTACTATTTGGGGGTAATCAAAGGATGTAATAATAATATGTACTATTTGGATAAAAATTCAATGACTATTTAAATTGAAATGCTCCAGCAAGTTTACTAAACTTATTTATTTCGTTGCAATACCATATAATGATATTTTGATTCTGAATCCCTGTGCGTGTTTTAAAAAATTAATATTCACTGCTTTATCTGCCCCTCAGCTTATCTCTCTCTAACCTTTTTTCTTAAATGTCCCACTCTATTTCTCTCATTTTCGCAAGTCATTTCTCTGTTTATGTCTCTCTTTCTCAGTCTCTATCATTCGATTTTTCTCTCTCTCTATATATATATATTAATATGTTCATATTTATCTATCTATTTGATTATGTCTCTTTCTGGGTTTCTCTCTCTTTATCTCTCTCACTCTCTCTCTCTCTCATTCTCTCTTTCTCGGTTTCCCTCTCTTTTTCTCTATGTCTCTTTCTCTTTCGTTATTCTCCCCCCCCCTGCCCCGCACACACACACACACATACACACACAGAAAACACCCCTCTCGCTCTCTCGCTCTCTCTCTCTTTATCTCTCTCACACTCAGCTTAGTACTTTTTTAAGCGACTACACCTAAAACTAGTAATAAACACAATAAAAAACAATTTAAAAAAAACATAAATGCTGATACCAGTCTGTACCTCGTACTAATTCATAATTCACATTATATTATATTGTCAATTCATGTAAATAACAGATTTGTTTTCTTTTGATATAAATAAACCCACATGCGATACTCGAATTTAAATCTTTAAAAAAAATCACAAAAATATAAAATGAAGCTAAAAAATCAACAAAACAAGAAACGTTTTGCTCGTGATTGTGTAACTCAATTTAAACATGCTTCGAGCCATTGTGCATTTCTACAAAAGGTGCATTCATTGCATAACTGCTGCAAAACTACCGGCGTCTTTGATCGCGCAGAAAGGTTTTGTAGGGCCTAAATTCAATTCCAATGCCACACAAACTCTAAGAAGTTTTCCACTTCACCTTACTTACTATTATGTTCAAATTAATGGACAGATAATAGAACAAAATCTAAGAAGTGTATGAATTTTTAACAGTTTTTTTTTATAATTTGTTTTTTCATTATGGCTGGCTTTAAGCGAATCCTTTAATATTTTTGCTGCTGTAGTTTATTTTTATATTTATTTTTTTTTTTTGCTGTTGTTGTTTTTTTGGGTTTTTTTTGGTTGGTGTTGTGTCGAATAGCACAAATGGTTGTATTCCTGTGAAGATATGGACTTTTGGTATCGGTGGCTCAGTTCTCTCCTGGTTTAAGTCATATTTGACTGACAGGAGCCAAGCAGTCATGGTT
>JAUEKR010438144.1:0-12123 GCA_031762895.1 Corambe burchi
TGAAATACGTTTGGTTTGATTTGCTGTGTTTGTTTCGTTGTCGTTTTTTGTATGCTGTTGTTTGTTATTTTGATAGGGTTTTTTTTTCGTCTTATAGCAATGTAGTTTGGGACTACGTCATGTATTTACATTCTAGCTGATTTATTTGTTTGTTTGTTTGTTTGTTTTTGTTTTATTGTTATTTTAAGTTTTAGGTTGTTGTTTGTTTTATTTTTTGTCCGTGTGTTGTATTGCATTTCAAAACTTATTTTATTTGATTAATTGATCATTCATATATTCAGATTTAATGAATTAATCAACCTATATAAATGTATTCATTTATTGATGCGTTGAATTGTTTCCAGGTTTATGTTTTTCATGTTTAAATTGATTAACATCATAAATGATCCATGATGCATTACATGAAAAAAAAAACAACAATAACATTTTTTTAGCTTATTTATTTATGGCTTATGGTGTAATTTTACGTCATTTGATTTCATTGTTTTTGTCCATAAGATTTTGTTATGGTCTTTTGTTATTGCTATTTATTGCTATTGATACTTTTATTTCATTCTGTTACAATAAAGTTTTGAAATTAAGTGACTTTAGCTTGGTGTCAAAGAGCTTAAAATATCATAGAACCAGCACTGGATCACGTGACTCGTCCAACTACAAAAGCCTTCTTTCCTCATCAACCAAAGTGAACAAGATCTAGGTACGGCACACTAAACTAGGCTTAGATAGACGGCTAGATCTTTGTTATTGCGATACGTAAAATTATGACAGGATGCATAGTCTAATGGTATATAAAATTAGTAAAGAGAGAGGGCAAGGGAGAGAGGAAGAGATAAAAAAGAGAGGGAAAGATGGAAAGAGGAGAGAAAGAGAGAGAAAGAGAGAGAAAGCGAGAGAAAGAAAGAGAGAGAGGGAGAGAGAGAGAAAGCGAGTAAAAGAGAGAGAGAGAGGGGAGAGAGAAAGAGAGAGAGAGCAAGGGAGAAAGAGAGAGAGGGGGAGAGATAGAGAGAGAGAAATAGAGGGAGAGAGAGAGAAAGAGAGGGAGAGAGAGAAAGAGAGAGATAGAGAGATCAATTGAAGATGCACAACCCGAAGCTTCACTTATGACAGCAACAAGAAACAAGCTAAACAAAAATACGAGTTAACAAGAAACAACCCCCCCCCCTAAAAAAATCACGAAAAAAGCGGATACAAACAAAACGTAGCAACGGACAACACCCTCTCCCCATCCCCCTTCCACACACTCACACCCACACTCACCCACACATACACACAGCAAACCTCAAAATATCAAAGAAGACCTCATTATAAATCTAGGCCTGCGTAACTCAGAAATTTGAAAAAGCACAATAACTATATCATTGGATTTCCCATATTATAATAGCTATTAACCCCCGAAAACACAAGTAGAGAGAGAAAGGGAGAAAATCAAAGAGAAAGGTCTAATCTAGAGTCTATCTAGACGTCTACTCGTCTTACCCATTCATTGTGGGAATATGACTGAGGAAACAAAATGATTGCAAATGACAATCACTACCACCAGCAGCAGGCCTGTAATTATCATGATCACAGATCACAGAACTCTTTCTTTATCACACCGCAGTGCCGTTGTTATCACTACAATTATCAGTTCTAGTATCAACTTCTTAAGACACGATTAGTAGGTAGTATCTCTTAGATAGTATCAAGGCCAGAATCAGAACTGCAACCATCACTATCGTTTGTAACACAAAAAAATAAAACAACAACATTAGGCACAACCACAGCCCACCTAGTAATAATAACTTGTACCAAAATCAACACTTATTCTTATAACTTCAACAATCCCCACCATTACGACCATAACCACCATTTTTAGTTAAAACATTTACCACCACCATAACCATGAATCAAGCTCATCACCACACCTTTGCGCTACCATCAAAAGCACAAACAACTACCACCATGACCAAAAGTGACATCATTATCACTACAACTTTCACCTTCTAGTATCAACTTCATAAACCATGATTAGTAGCTTGTATTAGCATCAAGGCCAGAATCTGCACCGGCACCATCAACACCAAAACAAGAATAAGCACCACCATTATCAATCAACAATTGTTTGCACCATTATCACCATCACCACCATCACTACGATCACTAAAATTAGTATTAACATGATATTATAATATTATAACCTCATGCAACGCTACTTTTAGTATCAGCCTCCGTCGCCACAAATCCGACTGCAACCAAAATATACAGCATTATCATCAACAAAAAAAATATGCACTCTCGCATCACCACCACCATCCTTAACAATAACAACAACAAAAACAATTTCTACCATCACCATAACTGAAATATACATCACCACCATCATTAAATAACACAATAATTTACCACAACCATAATGAAACTCTACACAGCATCATCACCACTACTTTTAAACCACAGTGCCGTTCGTTATTCTCACCACAATTATCACCTTCTGGTATCAACTTCAAAAGCCATGACTTTTAGTAGGTAATATCAACACCATCCATGCCATAATTTGCGGTGCCGCCTAAATCACTTTATAATTTGCAACATCACCATCACCACAGTGACTACAAAATCCATAGTAAAATGCAATCTTCACCATCGCCATTATTTGTAAACTGCCGCCTCCGCAAATACCACAATCGTAATATGCAAAAACCAAATCAACACATTTACCATCATCATTAGATGCATTCTTCCCCATCATCACAAACTTCATCACTATCAAAAGCACAAGTGGCTCTGTGGTCTAACGGTAAAGGTGCTCGACTCGTAACCGAGAAGTAGGGAGTTCTTATCCGCCTCGCGACGATGCAAATTTGAGTCCTTGGGAAAGGCTCTTTACACACATTTCCTCACCCCACTCAGGTGCAATGAGTACCCGGCTATAGGCAGAGATGGAAAATTGTCAGAACGCAAGAAGTATGCGCCCCAATAGGTAGCTCTTCTGTATGCTCTGGATGGAGTTGAAATGGTACTGGAATGTGAAGGTCTGTCGGGGAGTAAATGATATGTAAAGCGCCTTGAGACTTCGGTGGTACGTGCGCTATATAAATGCAATCTTTATTTTACTTTTTACTTCACAAGCATCAATCACCATGACCGAAAGTGCTGTTGTTGCTATCACCGCTGTTAGATCCTCTAGAAGCAACTACCTAAACCATGAATAGCAGCAGGCAGACATTACCACCCATCACCTTTACCTCCTACTTAAATATCGTCATTATTTTTAAAATTCTTCCATGGTATTCAATCCAATGGGGAAATGGTCTTTTGGTTTTTCACAGTAAACTGAGTGTCACCAGTCACCAGAAGTCCAGCATCGTAAAATATAGTCAATCAGTGTAAATAACGTTCATCAAGGGTTGGTCACAATGCTCGATACCTAACCATTCACTTAGTCGGAAGAATATCCAAGTTAGACTAGGTTACAAAGGTATAATTTTTGCTCTATCTGAGTGGCCAAGCGGATAGCGGAGTTCTTTCTTCTAGGCAAGGCGACTCCGTGCCGAGGGTCGTGGGTTCGAGTCCCGTTCTAACTGTGATTTTTCATTATTGTTCTCCTCTTTTTTCGTTTCTGCATTGTCTATTCTTGGGTTTCCTTAATAATTCTTTGTCTCTTATTATAATTCATCATCACAGTAGTGAACAATTAACACATTTAATTGAACATAGGAGCACAATTAACAAAGGTCCATAAGGACAGTGCTTATACCCGGATTCAATGGCACAAGCGAGCGAAGATCAACGATCCTCTTGGATAGGACGTCAGTCCATCGCAGTTTACTTCTTCCTCAGTCATGTTAACAGGTACTCACTTTAACACCTGAGTCGAGTGAGGAATGTGTGTAAAGTGTCACAACGTCTCAACACATCGACCGGGGTTCGTACCCACGACCTTATGATCATCAGTCTCGACCCTTAGCCATTGCGCCACTGACGCCAATTCGAGTACTAACATCTTAATTCTACTACAATATTAATGCTTCTGTTTCTACTCTTACTAAAATCACTAATATTGGAAGGTGACGTTTTAACTTTCATCTTCACTCCTTTGAAGAGAACTAATAACCGCAATGTTTGTTTTTCTACCTTTAATGTGGAAAATAGTGGTAGTGGCAGTAGTAGTGGCAATGGTAGTGGCAGTGGTAGTGGTTATGTTGGTGTTGGTTATTGCTGGTGTTGGTTACTATGGTGGTGGTAGTAGTGGTGATTGTATTTTTGTTGATGGTGTCGATGTTAGTATGCTAGTAATGATGGTGGTGGCGGTCGTAATAGTAGTTTTGGTAGTTTGCGGTGAGGTTGCTGGTGATGGTGTTTGTAGTGTTGATAGTGGTGGTTGTGACTGATTGTAGTAGCGGTGATGTTTATAGCGTTAGTGTTGTTATTAGTTGTGGTAGTAGTGGTGGTAGTGCTGTTGATGTTGATGTTGATTGAAATGGTATTATTCGTGTTGGTGTTGGTAGTTTTGTTGTAATTGGTGGTGGTGGTATGAGCGGCAATGATAATATTGCTGGTGATGGTGTTGATGTTGGTAGCAATGGTGGTAGTGGTATTGGTTATAGAAGTGGTGGTGGTGGTATTGGCAAAGGTATTAGTGTTGGTCGTGGTAGTATTAGTGGTAATGGTTGTTGAAGTTCTGTATTTGATTTGGTGTCATTGATGGTGCTAGTTGTGTTGGTAGTTATATTGATGTTACTAGCAGTAGTTTTTTGGTAGAGGTGATGGTGGTGATAGTGACGATAGTGGTGATGGTGTTGGTGGTTATATTGATGGTATTAGTAATAGTTGTTTGGTAGCGGTGGTAGTGGCGATAGTAGTTTTGGTGCTGGTGGTGTTGGTGCTAGTGATGGTGGTGGTGATGGTCGTGGTGGTTTGGGTGGTGAAGTAAGGGAAGAAAATCCTTTGTAGCCAAGGGGGAGATTGATCTAAGTCTGATATCTGAAGATTGAATCATTCATATCCGATATCAAAGGGGAAGCAGCTAATACAGAAGAAAGTATAAAAGAGACTTGAAAAAAAGAAGGCAAATTTTAAAAAATTAAGGTAAAAGAGAGAGAGAGAGAGAGAGAGAGAGAGAGAGAGAGAGAGAGGGAGAGAAGAGATGTATAGAGAAAAAGAGAGGGAAATAAAGTAAGGAAGAGAGAGAGGAAAAGAGAGAAGTAGAAATAAAGGTAAAATGTATTGAGAGAGAGAGAGTGAGTGAGAGGAAGTTAAGTGAGAATGAGAGAGAGAATGCGAGAAAGAGAGAAAGAAAGATTGAATTTAAAAAAAAGCAGTAAAAGAATGTTAACCTATGCATTGTTTCTTTAAGTAATTTGTCAGCTTTCACGGAACTTAATTCATACATAGATTATAGATAGACGTCTATCTAGTTGTATACCATTTAATTATTCTTATTGTGATAAGACTTTGAACAATCAAAACTGCACAATTGCACGTTGTGTCTGTAAAGAGATGTAGACATTAAACGGGAAAACTTTCATAGAGAATGGCAAAACAGAATTAACAACTAACTCCCATTCCTTCCCAACCAACCACCTCAAAAACAAAGCAAAAACAAGAAACGAACAACGAAAGAAGAAAACAGAACAACGAAAGAAGAAAACAGACAAAGAGCATAGAGACATCCACCAATATTTTTTATGGGCCCTAGGTGCTTCATTAAGGGCTTTACATGCAGTATTTCACCAATGATCAATGGATACACGCCTCCCTCTCCCTACTCAAGGCCCAAGGTTTTCATCCAATTAAGTATATTTGCAATATACACTAATTGGCCCGAAGGCTCAGTTTTGGCCGGAGGTATTTGGGTCGCCCGAAGGTCTATTTGAGCTGTTTTTACCGCTGGAGATCTCTTCTCGGTGTTTGACGTCCAACCGGAAGTGCAGCCGTTGCCGTCCTCCCCCAAGCTTGGCCCTCCGCACATCCAAAAGGTCAAGAGACATCCATCAATATCATTAAAGCGAAAAGTAAAATAAAAATAATAATAAATACATCATTCTATCATCTGATTCGAAGTTCATTTTCTTAACAACTTGGCCACCTAGTTTTAATAAAAATCGAATTAATGCATCTCTTGATCAGCATTTTACGTTGGCGGTATGGTTAGCTCAGTTGGTAGAGGCGTTGAAATGTTGTGGCTGCTGCGGCAATGGTCCCACGCGCTACCGCGTTTTGTCCTTGGGCAAGAAAATTGGCGTCGATGGTCTAACTGAACTCTAGTGAAATAGAGTACCTGGCCGTGAAGACTACTGTCTTGTGCAAAAAAGAGACAATAGTAACACGCCTAACAGGCGATATCTCGGCAGCGTTAAATGTTTGTTGTTGGCTAGGAAGTAAACGTGATGCAAAGCGCCTTGAGACTTCGGTTATAAGTGCGCTATATAAGAACAATCTTTGCTTCTTTTTTTTAAATTATTTGTAGAAGTACCAGCATTTAAAAGTTGACCAATTCTTAATATTGGACAATACCAATAATAGGCACTGTATGGTGTAATGGCATGTGCGTATGCCTATGACTTATACGTCCTGCGTTCGAACCCGGGTGAGCGAAACTATTAATTTGATCAGCATTGTTCACATCTGTGATCCTTAGGAAGGTATGTTCGGATATGAATTAAGTTAAGACATGAATGAAAACTAAGAAGTCCCGTTACAGCTAGCAAAGCACGTTACACTGTCAATGCTGGTTTAACAGCGTAAAAAACGCCATCCGGGCATAAATTTGAAATAAAATCCAGTAAACAGTAATACTAAAAAATAATTGAGTCAGTTGGAAAAAGTAAAAAGTAAAATGAAGACATAAGACCTTAATATAACGAATTAAACGAATGTTGCATTTATGAGGATTTCGCTTTAGCACTGTACGATTAATGGTACCGTATCGAATAGAGTTACAGAGAGGTAGTTCGTTGTTTCACTGTTTGTTATTGTCGATATTAGGTCGACTGTGTTCTATCTTAGCTGTAAATGGCTTTCTAGTACCTTAGATCCAGGTGGGTTTTTTTGGTGGCTTGGAATCAAAGGAAGATGGCTTATACGATTTATCTATTGACTTCTAAGTTTACCTTTGCAGCTATCAGGTTTAAGGTAGGCTAATGGAGGTAATATTAGTACGAGAGCCGGTAATGTTCCCCTTGCTATCATTGATAGCTGAACTGCTGAACCATGGGACCAATTTAGATATTAAAGTCTAGCGCAAATAAGTTCCCCTCATAACATGGGACTCTAAATGAGGTTTATACAAGTGAATGTCTTTTGTCGATTAACTTAGACTGCTACTGCTAGGACCAAATTGTGACTGTATATATCAAAATAGATATAGGTGTCCATTTTGCATCTCAAGAAAGTGTTAAAGGAAAGAGAAAGCACAAAACAAAACAAGGAAGAAATAGGGGTGAAAAAGATTATGAAGAGAAGAATGAGAAATGAAAGTTGAGGAGAGCAAACGAAGAAGAAGAAGAAGAAATTTTAGAAGAATTTGAAGAATGAAATTATAGCAAGAAGAAAATTAGCAGAAATTGCTCCTTGCTGCTAGAACTGATTCATAATGGCGGTGTTCTTACAATTCCGTAAGTTGATTTCATTTCTCTCTCCTTCTGTCAATATACGCTCCATGTGTAGGCCTAGTCTAGTAGGTTTAAGGTAATTGACTTGGTACTTAGTTATTGTGATTTCTGGTAGATAAAGATAAAAGGGAATTCACTCCGGGTGATTTTGATACCTGATAGTTTGGTTTATTTGTATGTACTTCTTGATTGACATATTTTTCTTTCTTATTCTTCTCTCTTCCATAATTTCTACAATCACACTGTGTTTCGTTTTTTTCTGCTAGATTTTTATGTTTGTTTCATCTTTGCGTTTTGTTCTTTCTCTTGTTCTTGTTCTCCTTACTCTTCCTTTTTTTTTTTCGTTATCATTTTCAAGTTATTCATCGGCAACAGCTACAGATTCGTCTTGATTGATTCTTTCATTCTCGTCTCATTATCTTATATCATTCTCTCTGTGTGTGAGTGTATACACATTGAATATTGACGGGTTTGGGTATAGGTATACATCTATGCAGATTTGTGTAAATCTATGTAAGTTGATTCTAATAGCTGTCCTCTCTTATTTATTTATTTATTATATTTTTTGTCAGTTTATATGTCTGCTGACGAAGGTTCTTACAGAAAAAACTATTTTTTCAAATTTGTCTTCATAATGTAGAGCGCATCCATCATGTTTCTATTTAGTGCTATCCTATCATGACTTGAACATTTAAAGATGGGCTCTAGTTAACTTTATCATATTATAATGAGATAGATCGTCACTACAACCAATCAATGTTAATTATCAACTTATCTAAGAAAAGACAACTCTGGTCACTGAAGGCATAGCGAAATGGTTAAACTGAATATGCGCATCCCACTCTGAGCAAAAAAAACAATAAACAAAAACAACAAAACAACAAAGAAATAATTTTTATAAATGATTTATATCTTTTCTTCGTCTTCTTAACGTTATTCTTCATCTAATCTATATCCGATTTTTTTTAAATTTCCATTTCTTCGTCTAGTTCTTCATTTTCTTCTTTTTCTTCTTTTTCGTCACCAGTTTCTTCTTTTTGCGGCGTGGTTAGCTTAGTTGGTAGAGGCGTTGAACTGCTGTGGCTGCTACGGCAATGCTCTCAGGTTCGATTCCCGCCCGCTACTGCGTTTTTTCCTTGAAGAAGAAAATTTGTGTCGATTGCCGTACTGAGCTCTGGTGAAATAGGGTACCTGGCTGTTAAGACAGCTGTCTTGTACGGGAAAAAAATTATAACAGGCGTAACAGGCAAATGTCTCTTGTCAGTGTTAAATGTTTGCTGTTGGCTGGGAGAGTAAGCGAGATGTAGAGCACATTTAGACTTTGGTGATAAGTGTGCTATAAAAGAGCAATCTTCACTTTACTTTTATATGTCCTTCCTTTTCTTCTTCATTCTCTTCCTTCTCGTGTTATTTAAATATGCAATGAATCATGCTTTCTATGGATACAGACTTTATATCGATAGATTCAATGGGGAATAACGAAATAATCCGATGAGTTTTTGTTGATGCATAATAAATAGATATAGAAATGGATAAAACGATGGATATATATGCAAAGAAATGCTACTTAAAGTGCTATTTTGTGTTGTTGTTTTTGTTTTTGTTGGTTTGTCTGTTGTTTTTTTTTGTGTGTGTGGGGGGGGGGGGTGTATGCGTTTTTTTAATTATGGGATTTACTTTGTGTGTTGCTTTTATGTATGTTTGTGGGCAGGGGATTTGGGGGATTTTTAAGTTAGTAAATTGTGTGTGTCTTCTGTTTTTCTTTTTTTTCTTTTTTTTTTTTTTGATGGAGGTGGGTGGATTGATGTTGTTTATATTTCTCCTTTTTATATTGTGTTAAGAGCATTATGTTATTTGAACATGCGTGCCAACAGTAACACTCAATTAATTGGTTAAATTAGTTGGTGCATAATAAGTAGAAGAAAGAATACCGAGTTAAATTTTCAGTCAAGCAACATTCCACTAATAATGTTGATAGGCCTACTGCGTATTAGTTCCATACAGGCTATCATAGCTCAGAACTTCAATTATATTGTCTTTACTAAGCCTGGAGGTCTAACGACCCATATATTATTATTTTTAAACTGTTCTCCTTAAGATCAAAGTGACTGTTATAAATAATGCGCAAAATAATAATAGCCTATGTTATTATGGTATAGCCGTACTCTTGCATAATTTATTATAATAGCCTAAAACCTCGAAAATTGGAATACCTAGATATTATGAGAACTAAGAAATTATCGTCCAGATTACTCAGTTTTCCATATTAGCGAGTTTTAAACTATCTTTATTTTGTAGCAAATTTATTGGATATCGTGCCAATACACCAAGTTTCCCGATCCCATTAGGGTCCCAATTACAGAGGTTCTACTGAATTAGTCAACCTCAAACTAAAGTCAAAGTTTGAAGGCAATGAGTTAATAAATATTTGCATAGATTATTAATACTTATTCCCCTTTGATGTTCGTATTGCCATTATTAATGTGGGTTATAAGAAGAGACGCCATTCCCACGCTGATAATAATATGGTTATTCATTGAACAATTGACAGCGACAAATTAAATCATTATTGCGTAGTCTTTGTAGTAGTATAGAACAACAACACATTCTACAGCGCTTAATTAAAGGAATCGAAGGAACGAAAAAGTTGGATAGATTACCATTACCAGGATGCGATCGGTGTTTTTGATTTGACTTGATTTCAAGCCAGTGGTGCAGTGGCTTAGAGTCTGGGCTTATGATACTGAGGTTGTGGGTTAGAACTCCGGTCGATGCTTTGTGGATTTGTGTCCTTGGGAAAGACACTTTACATGCATTTCTCACTTGATTCAAGTTAAAAAGAGTTCCGGTTAACGTGACTGGGGAAGTAACCTGCGATGGGCTGGCGTCCTATACAGCGGGGATTATTGATCTTCGCTCACTCACACCATTAAAACCGGGGTTATGGACCTTTAGGACTAAGAAGAGCTACTTTTTTAACTTTTTGATTTCATATTTCGTCATTGATGTGCGTTCTTGAGTTCATAGTAATTACAAATCAAAGATTTAAAAAGAACGGCTTAAAGAGCGCATATGTAGAGAGAGAGAGAGAGAGAGAGAGAGAGAGAGAGAGAGAGAGAAAGAGAGAGCTAAATAGAGAGAGAGAGAGAAAGAATGACGGAGATAGAAATAGATAGATGGACAAATAGATAAGTAGATGGATAGAGATAAAGAGAGATGGTAATGCAATAAAACTATAACATTTCTGAAATTCATTTAGGGCATGATACACAACATAACTAACTATGTATTATGCCTTTACATAATTTCATCTGTAATAGTCTAGCAATGGGGTATTAAAATAATGTTAATTAGGTATATCATTCATGGATTATTTTTTTCTTAATAATATCTCCATTTTTGTTTTTGTCTCGCAGTAATGCAGAGAACGAAAAAAAACACAATTCGAAAAAACTAGAGTAATACCATTGTTTACTGTTTCAGAACAAGATTTTAAAACTAACAAAGTCTATTGTTTATCATTATTCGCAAGAGTCTACATCCTAAATAGATGTCGTTGTACGCATTTTAGGTCTAGATAGTCGGGCTAACAAGGTCGTCAAGTCTTAGATAGTATAGATATACAATGGAACACGAAAGTTGCGTACTCGGAAATTGCGTAAACTTGGAAATAGCTTAAGAATTCAAAATCCCCAATTTTTCCCCTTATTTAAATTTGAGGAAATAAATTTAGCATGAAAGTAGCGTATATCACATAAAAGATCAACTCAGAAATAGCGTAAATTTTTTTTTCACCCAACCTTTAAAGTGAGGTAATTGTTTTTCATATTTATGATGTTAGCCGACATTAAATAGTGGGGGAAATAAAGCGAAACACGCAACAAAACAATCGGATTTCTCTCGGTCGCAAAATGATCGGCATTTGTCTGGAATGGATCACATAAAAGTAACAGAAACAATGTACTAAATGGAATTAACTAATAGAAATGCATTTTAGTTCTTATTTCAACAAACTGAGAAGACTATATTGACTATAATATGACCTCAGGAATAGCGTAAACTCGAATATAGCATAAAGTTTAAGTGACTCCCGTCTATTACGATATTTCCGTGTTCCCCTATACCAGTCTAGATGGGTCTAGTCTAGACTCTAGACTCTATAACCGTCTAGTCTAGAGAACCACACCGGTCTAGATGGCTACGAGAGAACAGAGGATACAAGTATTCGATCATTTTGTCAGTGAAATCTTTGATCTATTCATGTCGCCTAACAGCCACCGGCTTCAAGTTCCATTCAGCCCTTTGATGTTCTATTCAATATAGGGACAAATATACAAGTTCAAACGAAAGGCCTGGAGTATACACTTAGACTATTATTGGGCAACTTAGACTCATTTCACGCTTATTATTATTGACAGCTATTAATTATTATGACTATTTCTATCTGTATTATTATTATCATTATTATTATTACATATTATTATTATTATTATTATTATTATTATTATTATTATTATTATTATTATTATTA
>JAUEKR010438477.1:0-12113 GCA_031762895.1 Corambe burchi
ATAATAATAATAATAATAATAATAATAATAATAATAATAATAATAATAATAAAGTACATTTATACAACGCTCTTCCAGCTCTGTCGAAATGCTCAGAGCGTTTTACAATAACTTATTAAGGTTGAACTGTCACGAATAGGGCAAAACAGAAGAACATGGAAGCAAATAATACAGTATCAGACATATTGAGTAATGCCGAGGCTACTTCTTTTATTGATGATGGTGGCAGAAGACGATAAGTAAAGTAAGTAAGTGTGATAGATATAGTTATATTATGAGATACGGTTAGTGTTTCGACCATGTATCAAAATGCCACCGTAGAGCAGGAGGAATAAATAGAATAGAAACAGGATTGATCAATCCTGTTTCTATTCTATACGTTTCGACCATGGTTTGTGCAAGTGTAAGTATTGTAAATAAGGTAAGTAGAGTACCGTTACATTTATAATTTTGTATGAATTTTAGATTTTACATTTTTTAAAACTTTTTTTTTAATAAAGAGAAAATCATTAAAACTCATATGGTTCAAGTTGAATCATGGTCTAGAAGACATATTCTTATGTAATCAAAATGTGAAGCAATGTTTAATTAATACTTTTAAAGTGTGCGTATATCAATAAATATTATACAATTTATCCTATATAATGTACATACTTGCCAAAAATCTCAATGAATAAGATAATATACATACCAACAGAAATGATCAATATATAATTGAGTCAATTAACTTTATGAAATAATGAAAAGAAATCTAAGACTAAGGAGACATAATATACAAATAGCGTAATTAATAAAAGAATGGATTAACGAATAATAGAATAAGTGGGACAAGAATATAATAAGAATCATAAGAATTGAACATACAGCAAAAGATTACAGAAGATTAGGATGGAACATAATTTAGTAGATGCTGAAGAATAATAATAAGAGGAGTAACTCTTACCTGACTGATATAGCCTTTTTGAATTTAGATGGTTTATCGCCCTTGACGCTTCCGTGACCGCTATTACTATTATTGCTGTCTACGTCATCATCAGCATCATTAATCCCTGTATCCACACTCTTGGCATTGCGGAGGTCAAATTTAGCCGGTTTGGCTTGAAGGTCAAAGGTAGAAAAGGACAAATTGTTATGCGGAGATTGGTGACTGAGAGTTCCTTTCCTGCTGCCATCTTGGCTTTCATTACTATGCCTATGAGATATAGAAAAATGGTAAAGAAAAAAAAAAAATTACAGTCGTGTACGCTTGAAGTGATGTTGGGGGCGGGGGAGATGGGCGGAAAAGAAAAGGATCACTATATCCGAACATCATTACAACAATCATTGCATGTAGCATTGTTGAATCAATTGGTAAAATAGATAGGATGACTGTTTGCTTTATTGCAAAATCGTTATAACTGAAAATTTAGTGAATTAAAAAATGCATTCATGAACCTTCTTTTTAAAAAACAATTTTACTAATTGACTCAATTATGCTTTAATTTATTATTAAGTTGTCAGGTGTCAAAGTGCAGACAATGATGCTTTATATATATATATATATAACTCTCAAAGATGTAAAAGTATAAGAAGAAGCTGCTGATTATTTTGAAAATACGCTCCTAAAGAGTTTCAGAAACTGACTCAACTCAAATATCTAACCACCCAGGTGTTGAAATAACTATCAGATCATGAAATTTGGAAAGTAACAAATGATTGCATGACGGATTTTCCGAGTAGACGCTTAATTGTGTCCTATTAATCAAAGCAAATCAAGCAATAAAGAAGTGAACAAGAAGATAAGCGTTGCTTCTAAGCTATAATAGCAGATAGAGACATTAACTCTACTTAAATTCTTACCTTCACTCAGGTGCTGAATAATCTATTAGATCATGAAATGGTGAGAGTACCATGTTTTTTGGTGAAATTAAGGAACTGGCTGTTAGGACAACTGTCCTGTCAAAATACACATTTCTAGCACCCCTATCAGTGTTAAATGTTTGTTGTTGGCAAAAGGAGTAAACAAGATGTAAAGCGCCTCGAAGCTTCGGTGATAAGTGCGCTATATAGGAATAATCTTTACTTTATGTGAATGATTGACATCTTGTGTAGCAGATTTCGCAAAAATTGTAGCTCAATCAATTGTGCTATATGAATCAAAATTAATCACTAGCATCTTGTACTCTTAAAAAAACCAACCTTTGTAACCTAGCCTATCTTGGAGTTTTCCCCCGACTAAGTCAATGGTTTAGTATCGAGCCTAGACTAGAAGACAATAATAGATAGGTCTATTTACTTTCGATTCTTAATATTAACATACATAAATACAATATACACCAAAGATATCGCCTTGTTGTCTGTAATTGCGTATTGATTTGGTGTGTTCCGAATATAGGGGCTTTCAATTACAGAGCGTCTTCTGCATGTATTACTTATCTATTATTATTAGTTTGTGTGTCAGTCACGCTGTGGCCACGGGTTTGTGCTTCTGACCAATTGAGTTCGAGTCCAAGTCAACACATTCTCAGCGTCCTTGATAAAAAATAAACCACTCTACGCACATATCTCACCTCACTCAGGTGTTAAAAAGAGTACGTTTTACGAAACGGTGGAAGTAATTTGCGATGACCTGTCGTGTTCTCTTTGGGGCGGGGTGGGAGGGGGAATCGTAAAATTTCGCTCAGTTGCCCCATATGAACCTGTGGTAATCACCGCTATTATAGATTATTAGTCTAACAAGAGGTAATTATTTACTTTTTTGGTATTTGTTATTTCATTACCTGTGCGGGTTTCGAGCTGGCAATTTTGGCGTCAGTTCAATGTCTGAATCCTCCCAAGGAGCCGCATAGTCGGAGGTCAGAGGTCGTTCTCGAGTTACAGGTCGATTGGTATGCTCCTGATGCTGAATAGCTGCGTACACTATGGGAGGAGGGCTAGTAGTAGTAGTAGTAGCAGTAGAAAATTCATCGGTAGCATTAGCTTGGAAAGATGGAGGCACAAGGGGTTGTACATAAGTCGATGACGTCATCTGCATTGATATTTTTCTTCTTTCCTCTCTAGTTTTCCGTACTGGCAAGAAATCGTAGTTGTCATCTCTACTAAATTGCTGCTGCGATTGTGAACTTGTGGTTGTACTGGTGTGCAACGGAATATCAACAAATTGTGTATCCATTGATTTTGAAGCTGAAACTCCATCGCTACTTCTAAGCGTAGCTGTAGATGCATCAGATAACGAAGCGTCTTGATCAGACGAGTAAAACTTAGATTTAGATCCCATGTAAAAACCAGTGCTGTTCATAATTTCTAAAGAGTTATCCCGTGTACTGAAACCTTGATGAGATTTTCGTCTGGGATTTGCTAAATCATCTTTATTTTTAGTTTGTTTTGTCTCTATGCTGCTTGATCTTTTATCGTCATTTTGTGGGATTTGAGGTTCTGTAAAGGATTCTTGAGGGTCTGAATGGGAATGGACTAGCAATGATCTACGCGTTCTAGGAACCGGTATCGCTGGAGGAGTCGAAATTGTTCGAAAAGGCGGGTCCGGCTTCTTACTTTTGCGCTTTTCTACATCCGAAAATGGACTTCTTTTAGGTAAAGGTGGACAAGTAGTTTCGTCTGGAGTAGAAGAAGGGATTATAATATTATGATCTGATGATTTCATTGTTTTGGTGAATTCTAGCGGTGAGTAGTCTTTCCACGGATCGTCAGTTGTTAGTGACATACTCTCTGTTGCTGGCATCTGAAACACTTTGTCTGGTGCGTCATAGGAACGCCGACGTTCAGAATCCTGATCTTGATAATTTGTATATGATTCCATCCGTTCAAATTCGCTTAAGCTCTCATCGGACTTAACCGATTCATTTCTGTGATTAAATGAACCGTCAGAAAGTTTTATTGGTTCGTTTCTGAGTTTAAAAGCACCAATATTAGTTTTCAATGTTTCTTCAGAATTGACTGAAATTTTGTCGGTAGCATCCTTATCGAAAAATAATTCTTGATTTTGAGAGATGTCATAGTTACGGGAAGCAATTGATTCCAATGGAAATTGAGGAACTGTGAATTGTTTAAAGTTTGAAATGGGCTCGATCATGGAAACTGTTTTGTCAAACCTTAAATGTGTGTTACTGTCGTCAGTAAAAGCTTGGTTTTGACTTCCATCTAAAGAGGGTGATTTAGTTAATGTATTGAGATGCTTGTGGACAACTGCGTATACGGGAGGTCCATCTTGTAACGCATTTTGTCTAGCCAATTTAACATCTGACTCTGTTTCTTGTTTTCCGGATAGTAATTTTGAATCTTCCGCATGTTGCATTAGAATCGGTTCATTACAATATTCAAGTTTATCTTGGTGCATTTGGTGCTTATGACGCAATTGAACAGTCATCGTCGCTTCGTCTTCTTCTATATCGTCGACTGTTTCATTGAAGGCTTCTTCGGAATGTTTCGAAAGCGAAGAATCATCAACAGTCGAAAGTTTTAATCCATGCACGTCTTTATCAAATATCTCATCTTGATTTGAATTGAGTAATTCCTTTTCATTTTTATTTGGAGCTAAACCGTCGTTATTATAAACTGATGCGTTAGATGAAAACAATTCAAAGTCAATTGGCCCTAGAGAAGATAAAGATGGAGGGGTTAATTCCACATTGAGATTGTTTTCAGAAGTAGAGCATACTACTTTTTCAGATATTTGTGAATCGTTGCCATCAGAAATGTTTTGAGAATCTTCAGCTGGGACAGATTCAGTTGAAAAGGTATCCGACTCATTCGTGTTATCTGTATCTTCATGCGTTGATAACTGTTGCTGGTGTGGCCCTGAAGATGTGTCTCCTTTTGTCTTGGAATGACCAAAAAATTTGAAGAATTTTGCTGGATTCAATCTCCGATCTTTCTTTTTCTTTTTCTTTGCATCGTTTTTGTCTTCAGATTTCTTTTTTGATTTGTTACTTTTTGAACTGTTATTACTATTATTTTCTGAGTCACTTATTTCAGCACCAATTTTGTTAGAAATGCTCTTTTCTGAGGAAATCTTCTTTTCAACTCTCTCCTGTGTGTCTGAAACTGCATCATCATCCTCTGTTACATCATCATAAAAATCAGGTGCATCGAAACTCGTTTTGTCATTTTCACCACCCTGATTTTCCTCATCACCACACACCTTACTTGATAAAAAGTTGGCATTAGACGATGGGAGGAGTGAAAACTCCCCTGAAACACTGCCTACACCATGAGACAAGGCTTGAGACCAAAGAGCTTTGTTGGGTTGGTGTTCTGAAGGAGAAATTACGAGTGGCGTATCAGAAGAATTATTCTTGTCACATACATCTGTTGATGTTGATGGTGATTGGTCTAATCTTTTTTGATTATCTTGAGAGAAGATGGGAAATGCATTTTCAAATGCCTGTGATAGGGATAGATCGTCATCTTTATTCATAATTTCAGGAGATATAGATCTGATTTTCGAGAAATTGTTGCTATCTTCATTATCATTATTAACTCTTGATGGATCATTTACTTTATTCGCACCTATACAACCATTAGTATCAATTTTAATCGAAGAATTATTATCTGTTCTACTGCCAGATTCTGAGATGATAGACTCAGTATCGTTTTTAATCATCATAAACTGATCTCCTTTATCGGAGAAATCCGATTCTGCGGTTTTACTGTGATCAGAGAAAGAAGCGGCGGATAAAGGACTGCCCATGTAAATATCATCGACGTATCGAGGGTATTTAAAAGTTAGGTATGGCATTATGATGTCATCGTCATCATCATCGGAACTTACGCCGTCGTCGTGTGTGCTCTTTTGCTGATGTTTCCCACTTTTTCCAGCGTTATTCTCATCAGAGTTTTCACTTATGTCTCCTTTCTTTTTCTTTTTACCTTTGGTTTTCTCTTTTGATTTGCCTTTACCTTTGAATATTGATTTTTCAGCGCTCGTTTTCGTGGCTTTCTTAGCAAGTGGAGACATTCCTGTTGTAATTGTTTTCTTAGCTGGAATTTCATAACCGGCGGAATCCGCCATTCTTGACATTAGTCTTTTCCCTGCTTCTGTCTTCCTGATGTCAAAATTTTCTTCCCCTAAATCAGGCTCATCAGTACTTTCGGGGTAATTGACAGGTTCGTATTCAGATTCTTCTGAAGAATGTCCTCCTTGAGAATCTTCGCCAGGGACTTTTAGCCTATCGAGGCTCTTACTAACCTTTTTATCTTCAATTTCATGATATCCGTCTCCACCGCTAGTTTTAGATTCTTTCCCATTCTTATTTCGTTTCGTTTTGTTATCATTCTTCTTCTTTTTATCTTCTTTAACTTTCTTTGACTTTTCTTTTGAAGCTTTACTTTTTGAAGGTTTTGATTCTTCAAGTGAAGATTTCGATTTTAAACTCAATTTTTCTCCTTGATCGGAGCTGGTTTTTAATTTTTCTTTTTTGTCTGCTTTTTCCTTCGATTTATTTTTGTCTTTCTCTGATTTCGATTCATTTGAAGAATTTTTATCCTTCTTTCTCCAAGGAAAAACAAATTTCTTTGGTGGTGAACCTACTTTGATATTTGGAGCATTGTCTGTATTCTTTCCATCGACAGCATTATTGCTTTTGGCACTACTTTTATCGACGATATCCTCGTAAGAGGTGTCCATTGTGTTTCCTAAAATACTATCCACAACCTCCTCATAGCCAATTTCGAGCGTTATCGCTTTCTCTTTGGTACTGCCATCATCATCGTCATTATCATTATCGTCATCGATATCACCATCATCACTAGGTGAAATATTTGAATTTAATCGTTTAAGAATGTTATTATTAATAGACGAGCTTTGAACTTCATCACCAGGCATACTTAACTGTGGTCTGTTTAGTACATTCTCATCGTTGTTGGTATCACCTTCCCATTCTCCGATTTCTTCATATTTTGTGCTTTCTCTAGACATTGTACTTTGGGCCGAAACATTTGTCAATGAATTATCTCCCTGTCCCCCGAATGCGATACTCAAGAAATCATCATTGGTATCAGAATGATCTTCAAGGTTTTCGTGAGGAGGAATTGAAGGAACGTTAAAACTAATAGATTCCTTATCCTTCTTACTTGGTCTTTCCGTGGATAATTCAGTTATATCAGGGATTGTGTGGACTTTGGGTGGTTTTTCGCTTCTGACAATTATTTCTTCGCAAACCTCCTCTTTCATCATTTCTGTTGGTTTCTTATCGTTACGATTATCATTTCTGTGTGTTTCTCGCATATCATAATTATCTAATTTCCTTGCCGAATTATCTTTCAAACCTTTGAGTTTCTCGAATTTGAAGAAACTATTTTTCTTCTTCTCTTCATTCGTTGAGTTTTCTTGGTCCTCATCATCATCTGAGTAATCTGAAGATTTCAAATCACTGTATACAAACTCATCCAAATCTTTCAATGCCCCATTAATGATATCTTTGTTTATTCTGCCTTCACTTGCTGAATTTGTGCTGTTGAATTTCAAATTTTTCTTAGCACTAGGCTTTTGTTTAGCGTGTGTCGCTGGGGATGCCGTAGCACTATTGTCCAGGTAGGAATCACCAATGAAATACGTTGAATGACGTGATTGTGACGTCATGTTGTCACGTGGTTTATGGGAAGGGATTATGGGATGCTCAATCACTTCTTCCTTATCAACTTGAGGTAAATTGATTGAAGAATGAAGTGATTTTGCTGTTGTTTCAGATGAAGATATTTCAGATAATGGTTTTTCTGATGACATCGAAATATTGTTGATATCTTCATTTTCAATCACCTCATTTTTATCAGTAGAATTTGATTTGTCAGAAAGAGAACCTATTTTGTTTCTCATCTGAGTAGAAACTGGCTCTTTTGTTTCTTTCTCCTGATGCTTATTGTCAGAGGATGATTCAATTGCGTGCTTAATCAGTTCATCATTAGTGCTAGTAGTAGTAGCGTTGTCATCAGAGACGCTTTGGGGACTATCATCTACCAATTCATTTCTCAATGAAGAAGCCGTGTTCGTTTCCATTGCTATTATGTTCTTATCTCCGTTCAAGTTGAGAGATAATCTCGGCGTTATTTTTGGTTTACGACAATTGCCCTTTTCACGAAGTATGCTACCAGATGTATTCGAACTGTCAGATTCTTGCGACGAGTTAATATCCTCACTGACTCGACTGGCGCTTGGGTATCCATTTTCTTTGCTTTCATCTTCCAATTGAAGATTTGATATCTCAGTAGCAATGTGTTGTCCTACTATAGTTTCAGTGGTAGGTACTGAAGCCGAAACCAAATATGATGAATCAGAATGATCTTTATTAGTATTAACATGGCTATTGTTAAGAGTTTTTGTGTCTTGGGAGATATTTTCGTCAGAGCAGTTAAGTAAATCTTCAAGGTCTAGTGTATCATCTTTTTTAAACAAAGCAGAATGTCGTAGATATTCATTATCATGATTGAACATATCAGTAATAGACTGTCTCCGATCATCATTAGTATAAGAACTCTGGAGTTTTGAATGATTACAACTGGTTGTCTTTGCTATATTTTCCACTCCATGGCTGTTACGTAGCTCTATCGTTGGTTCTGATTGGTGTTCTTCAGGTCTAGGAGTTGGAATGACGTCACCAGTTATTGGGTGCACCTCAGCACAAACGAAAACGAGGCTAGAAGATCGGTGAAGTGATGTTGATTTATTATCGCTCTTCGTGACTTCTTCATCCAAGAGTTCCTCACTTATGGCCGGAGCTGTCTTCTCAGCAAGTGTAGGGATTGCCAACGACGGAAGCTCTTCTTTTCCTTTATCTACATTCCTCAATAAACCATGGATTATGTTCTGATCGATATCGTCATTGTCATTAACTGCCAATTGTGTTGCTTTTAAAGATGATGATATCGCGTTCCTTTGTAGTGAAATCTCGTTTTCATCATTTTCCGCAACGATGTCATAATATTGATCACTTAATACATTCGATGTTTCTTCACAAGGTTCAATTATATCCGGACTACATATACTGTTGATATTAGCTGCATCATTTGGTGATGTGATTGGTAAATTATGTTCAAGTTTAGACTCACCAGCCAAAGCGTCAACAGTCAAGCTAGAATCTTCTGCTGGATCACCTTGCATGGCCACTTCAATATTCTCTGCTTCAGCTAAAGATCTAGCTAAAGCTTCGTCAGCGGATATAGTTTCGTCATTGGTATCAAGATCAAACTCTCTTTCTGAATGCCTCTTAACAATTACACCGTTTTTATCAAGAAGCGGGGCTTTTCCATATTTCGGCCTATTGAGTGGAAATTCAGACATTTTGGCAAGAAGCTGCTCATCAATTTCATCATCTGATTCAGTCGTTTCGATTGAGCTTAGTCTAGACGGCATTCCGTCTCTATTTCTTTTCTCTTTAGTATTTTTTGATTTGAGTGGTTTGTTCTTAGAATCTGAAAGCTCGTGAAACTTAGAAAAGCTTTTTGAAATGTTATCATCGTTTTCGTCATCGCTTATCATATTATCATCGACATCGATATCGTCATCATCAATATTTTTATTGATGATAGCATCATTTTTTGGGTCACCTGTCCTATCCATTTGAGCTTCTACCAATGTTGGTTTCACTGCTTTAATTGTAACATGTTTATCATTTAAGCCGAAAACAATATTGGTATCAATTGAATCGGAGACATCAATACCTGGTCTATTGTCGATATCATCCATATTTTCAACAGTAATTTCATCCGTTTCATCTGTATTCAAAACTCCTTGTAATTTGATGACATTTGAATTCATATACGCGTTTGATTCGCTGTTTTCATCCTTTTCAACATCACTATTATTATCTTGTTTAGTTACATCGTTTTTAACATTACCAGAATTTCCAGTCGATTTTGACTCTACCTTTGCACTCTCAATAGGAATTGCTGGTGTGTTCACGTAATCCAATATATCAGAGTCGATTTTTACAATTGGAATTGTATCCTGTGACATGTTAACAGTATCAAACTGAATACCATCTCCAGACCCATCACTGTGATTATATTCTTCATTCGCTTTATCTAATACCTGAATTATATTATTTTCATACGACGCCATGCTCAGAGGATTTGATGACGTTGACGCTTTTTTCTCTTCTTCTTCTTCAAGGAAAAAGGTCACATTATCTTTTGTAGCATTTCCACTTGCTACAGCCGCATTTTTATCTTCCAATTCGTTATGGCTTGATTGCGTAGAAGAGGCTTGCAGATTACTTTTGCTACTTTTGTGAAGTGTCGATGGCGATGTTGGAGCATCTCCTTGAAAGCTGGTTTCTGTTAAAGTCGGTTGTTGGGGCGCTACAAAATCGTTAAAATTAGAACCACAATTATTCATCATAGAATCTGAAAGTGACGTACCGGTTGATCTTATAATTACGATACTATCCTTTGTCATTTTTGGTTTACCTCCCTTTTTCTTACTCGCTGGAGATGATTTATGATTATTACTTCCCTTTTGATCTGACGCTGTTAACCCTGTTGTCAAATCTTCTTTACTCTTCTCCTTGTCTTTTCTTCTGAACAACCGTGGCGACGATGATGAACTTTTCTTTTTCTTCAAATCCTCTTTCTTATTGCTTTCCTCAAAAGACGGTAATACAGAATTTGCCATTGCGTGGTCAGCAGACGGGTTATACTTTCCCTTCTTTCTTGCAAACAGTTTTTTCAAAGGATTTTTCAGTTTTAAATGACTTTTACTACTGCTGTTGGTATTGAAGCTAATGCCATCGTCTTCAGAGTGACCAGGAAGAGGATCAGTGACTCCCTTTTTATTCAACTTCCGATTTAATTCAGAGGCCAGATCAACTGAGTAAAATCTCTTGGCTTGTTGTTTGGTAGGTGGTGGTGATGCGATTGCGTCAGATGTACTAGTGGAATTGAGATAGTTATTATCCGAAGAGCTTGGAGGAATATTCTTCTTATCTTCGTGAACATTATCTTCTTGTTCATTTATTCCTGTATCTTCGTCCATTATATTGGAGCTCATTGTGCAGTCATATGATTTCGATTTGAAGATGTGTCCATGGAGGTTATCACTCATAAAAGGTGCGGATTTTGAGATGTTATCATGGCGTCCATGGGCACTAGATACATTGATAGAATGGTGCTCATTATTTGCTTCTTCGTCTGTGGTAAACGGTTGAACTTGACTAGGAGTAAAATCAGAGCCGTGTCTGAGATCATGATCGTCATTCTCAAATGATATTTTCAAAGACTTTGAAGTATCACTGCTATCAATAATATCAGTACCGTGTGAACTCATTATAACTGCTGAGGATCCATCGCCAAAAGCGTCTGTATCAGATTCAGTGTTATTCAAGCCCATATGCTTCAAATTACCTTCACTACTCTTCATCACTTGGTTTGCATTAAGATTCTCAATTGTAGTATTTGATACGTCTTTATTATCTAGGCTAACATCTTGTGAATGTGCTTTCAAAGCATCGATTATGGAACTTTGACTATCATCGCCAGAAGAATCTTTATTAGATCGATAAGGTACTTGAGGCTCCTCTTTGAGATCGAGATTATCTTCAGAAGAATGCTCTTTTAGCGCAGCTATAAGTGAACTTTGGTTAAGATATAAAGGCGAAGCTAACCCTCGACCATTTTCCTCATCCCCTTCTCGCTCAGTAGCCCAACCAACTTCCATGATATGAGCGGGTTGCAGAGTAAAGCTTTCTTCTGCTTCAGAAATATCTTCCAAGAACATGCGGTCTTTACTTTGAAATTCTGAATTCCAAGTGTCTGGGGGAGAATAAAACATAGGCTGAGCTTGAACACTGAATGAATTTTGGTTTAGCTCTTTTTCTTCTTTTTCCTCTTCTTTTATGCAATTCTCTTCTTCATCATTGTCATCGTTGGAATAGTAAGAGCTGTTAGTCAAGTCTTGGTTTCTTTGCGTGCTCATGCATTCGCTACTTGAATCATCTGGTATGATACTGTTAAGACGAAGATGTGGGATGAAGACTTCGCCTTGAGGGCCACTCTCCATGTGACCATCTTGCATTGATGTGTTGTGATTGTCATGTGTTTCACCATCTTCTTTTCTTTGGTCTTCTTGTTTCTGGTCATTTTTATTATTAGAAGTGTTAGCTTCACCGCCATCGTCATCTACGAAT
>JAUEKR010438699.1:0-12094 GCA_031762895.1 Corambe burchi
ACTGGCCTTGGTCTTCTGGAAATACTTCTACTATGATCAGGCTCACCTGGAAAACGATCAACAAATCAAGGAAATAGTATCAGTGACAATTTGCTTGATAACCATTAAAGATAATAAAAGTATTTTACAATTACATATTTCTATGATTATATATAATTCATAAACAATATCCTATTATTAATATTTTCTATCTTACAGCACATAAAGGTCCATTTGATTTATCATGGCAGATAATGAAATGATAATCGTAAAAAAAACTTACCAAAGCTTATAACTTAAAACAAGTCTGTGCAATTTTGGAATAATAACCCAGTTAGCCCAAAGATCTTGACTGGTTTGAATTTAAAAAAAAACAGGTGATAAACCCAGACATAAAAAAAAATTATGTGAGGTCTTATGTAAAGTTCAGCAATCAGGGATCAGTAAAACAAAATAAAGTAAAATATGTATAGATTTAAAGTAAACACTTTTTTAATCTGATAAAAAAATATCTAAAAGCAACAACAGTGAATTTCAAATTCATTGTTTCTCACCTCTCCTGTCTCGGGGTTGTAAGAAATGACAAATTCTTCATCCTCATCAATGTTTCTACTGTCATGGAAGAATGAGACGCTTGGCATCGGAGTGCCAGACACTTTGCATTTCAATTGCAATTCTTGACCATCTACTGCTTCCGTGTCTTGCATGGGTTCGACAAACACGGGTGGAGCTAGGAGCTGTGTGGGAGATGGTTCAATTACGGTAGAGTCTTCTGGTCTCATTTGGTCTTCTTTGGCAGGTTCTACGGATCGAAGAATATGGAAATGATAGAAATATTCATTGAAATTTAAATATGCTTGTTTTCAAGCTATCCTTTGATCTATGAATAATTGTAGTAGTTAGATAGAAATATATCAAATTAATAGTGTTTTACAGTGGTCTGGGATGTCTATATTAATCTAAAAAATATGTTTATTAGCCTATATGTAATTCACTTCAAAATCCAATGTAATATTTTTGGATGATTATTTATAAAAATATTAATGCCTACCATTTGAGAGCATAGGCAGTTGATAAGATATCTGAATGTCACAATGAATTTCTTGGGGTAAATTTTCACAATGACAACATTTTCCTTATGCAACATAATCTACATCAATGTTTGAATGGGTGAAATAGAATAGGCCTACCTGGTCGATGAAATGATAATGAATATGATAAGTGCACTTTATAAATTTATACTACGCTTATTTTACTTTTCTACACACCTTGGACGTAGAGAGTGGTCGAGCTGATTGCTTCACCAAGCTCTGACACGGCTTTACACGTGTACTCTCCAGTGTCCTGCGGTCCAACTTCAATAATGAGGAGAATGCTTTTGCCATCTTCGTAACGAATCTCATAGTGAGGAGAGGGCTTGACCTCCATTCCATTGACAAACCATGTGACCAAAGGCGGTGGGTGAGAGTCTACCGTGCATTCCAGTCTAAATAGCACAGATTGCAAGAAAAACGATTGAAAATAACAATAAATAAATAGGTTTAAAAAAAAGTACATCCAGTTTTTTTCATAATTGAAGGATGCATTACTAAGCAAAACAATCTTTAAAAAAAATGATTTAAAATGATGTTATTATTGAAAATTTAATTAAATCCTATTCGAAAACATATCATGTATGGTGATAACATTGTTGATAATATGAATAACATTAATTCAAAACCTAATCTTAATAATCAGAAAAACCAAAAATATACATCTCCAAGAACACTTCTTCAGCTTACCATGCAATTGGAGGGCATATCAAAACTTCATTTAGTCATCATTTTCAGTGGAGAATGAACAGAATATTACCAGTACACATAAAAACCGTGTAGTCTTATTTGATAACTCTAATGATGACTTAAAAGTCTTATCATAATTGAAAAAAAAAAGTTGTTATACTGCATACCAGGCAATGCTATTGTCACTTTTTTATGTTTCTACAATAATTTCAATATGTAAGACGAAAACATGATTTGAACTTTGAACTTGCAATTTTATAGCACATACCTAGCAATGCCGCGCTCCCTCACATAAACTTCAGGTTCAAGTGGAGTGACAAAGTTTGGTCTGACTTCCTGTAGAATCATATGCTCCTCTCTCTGGACAGTGGTCACAGTCTTGGTCATCGTCATGATCTGGTCAGTGTCAATGATGGGAAGCTCCACTTCTTTCTCACGACCTTTAAAGAAAACAAACAAACCGAAACAAAACAATGAAATTAAATATTAAAAAATGCAAAGACAGAAAATAAAAAAAAAATACATCCATCAAAATGATATTAATTAAAAACAAAGCATGATTGAAATAATAGAAAAGTTATTGTTAATTAGAGCATGAGACTGGCATTTTGGGGTTTCTATAGAGCAAGCAAATGAAGATTTGTGATTTTGTCTTGATTAACTCTTTGCTTACCAGGTATATATTTTTTGAGTTAGAGATCTGATATTTGACTATTGAGGCCATGGTAGGTTATAAAGAGAGGATATATTAGAGATTTGAAGATATATTCATAATGTTGGTCTCTCATCCAGGTGGGACTCACAAGTCCCGTCAGTGGTTTCCATTATAGGTTTACTACCCTAGTTTTGTGAAGTAACTCTCCTTTTAATACATTGGTGGGTTGAGAAATATTGGTAGATTGCATTTCCCAAAGAACATAGCATCATATCTCAGCAACCTCAACTAGTACCCTGAACTTCATTATAATAGGTCTAGACCCTAAGCCACTACATCAAAGAAGCCATAATTAAAATAATAAAACAAAAGAAACAAAATATAACAAACTCATATTCATGCATATTAAATACATCATTTAAATTTAAGTATAAATTATCATAAAAAATGAATGTTACATAGGTAGATATTCATCTTGCTCAACGGTGGCATATTGATACTTCATAGGTAGATATTAATAATGGTAACAAAAACAGTTTTCACCAACATTAGTAAACAATAATTGCAGAAATGAGAAATAGATTTCCAACCAACCTTTGACAATGAGAGTGGTCCTACAAGTGATTTGACCCATCTCATTCTCAACTTTCAAGACATATTCACCAGCATCTTGTTCAGTGATTTCAATAAGGATGAGGATAGCTCTGCGGTCTTCTTGTACGATCTTTCTGTGATCGGTAGTCTGGATTTCAATGCCATCTTTGTACCAAGTGACTTTGGGCTTTGGTTCTCCCACAATTTCAGCCTCCAACCTTTGATGAATAATAGGTAGCATGATGATGGTATTTTGATGTATATGTGATAAATGAAAATAATCTCTAACAGAATTGATTTTCTGAATAAAAACAAAAATCTCAACAAATGATATAACACTATGAATTAGCATGTTAAATATCGCAAATCATAATGCAGTCATTTTAATGGAAAAAAGGTTTAAAACGTTAGAGAGATAAATGTGACCTTGCTAATTTGACATGACTACCAAATGACAATATGACATATAAATAGACATCTCCAAACACACATACACACAAAGCCCACAAACAACACAAAATTGCCATATATATGATAAAAATGAACAACGAAAATACACAATTACTTATTCCTATGACATTTTCCCTTAAATTTTCTTTCATTTGAGGCTATAACTTCAGCATTCAAATACCTATCTATCCTTTAATAATGCATGACTATTTTTTTACATACACACAAACAAGCAAAATCCTTTTAATTATCATCCTAGCCTACCTACGAATAAAATCTATTGTACTTACATTTCTATCATCAATCTTACCTGGCTACACTGCCAATGGTGAATTCTGAATAAGGAGTCAACGGTTTGATAAACTCGGGAGGTTTCTGTGCCAACGTCACATTAAGTTGACTGGCTAGTTGCCTTGTTTCTTCCTCCGCTATTAAAAAATAAATTAGAACAAAAGGTTAATAATATAATTACAAAAGCATTTTAAAAAGTTATATTAAAATTTTTAACGCAAATAAAAACATTGAAATAATAAAGACTTTATAATGATTTGTTCAATATTCATATCCTTAAAAAGCTTTCCTTAGGAAAGTAAGTAAACTCATCTATTGCTTTGAATTTTCTTAAATTATAAAAGATGTTAGCTTAGTGTTACAGATTGGCATGCTATCATTTTTAAACACATTAACAAATTACCAATTTCAGTTTCATTGGAAATTGTAACAATTTTCATTTAAACTTAGTATCTACAATACCTCATATAATTACACTACTGATTATATCAGAAATTTAAAATTTCATTTTGATTTTCCTTAAACAAATCTAGGTATTCAACACTAGAAATTATCTCTTAGTAGTGATAAATGCACAAATCTAGTTTATTGCAAATTGCTTTTTAAAAATAAAACTGCCACTTGAATAATATTAAATTCTAAATGAATTATTTTTACAACCCTAATATAAATAAAAATGAATTATCTTTACAAATAAAGTAGGAAGCATTAATTTGTAAGCATGTCACAAAGGGATAAGGTAAGCAAAGTAAAGAATTCACAAATCATATTGAAAATAAAAATATAATAAAATATTTTCAAATTGTAGATATATGTTTCAATTAATCAAAGTGAAAAATTAAGAAAGTTAATTATCAAATAATGTCAATAGCAAAGAAAAATACTGAGTCATAATAATATTACATAAAAGAATAAATGTCATACAAATAAAATGTTAAAAATAAAAATAGCAAATTAAAAAATGTAAACAATTATAATAAGAATGATCCAAACAATATATGGAATATAATCTTAACAGCTCAAATTACAATAAATTGGATTAATGAAAATGTTAACACAATTTCATTTACATAACTTACGTAGCAAAAGATCAATTTGAAATTTCATGCACCGTAACCAGAGGGAATGCTTGTCAAGGAAAAGGTAACTCATGAAGGCATAATACACAGGTGGCGTTATAAGAAGTTTGGAAATCATGCGTAGATACCAGCTTCGGTTTCAGCCTAATATCGTCTTATTCCATGCACGAAAGACTCATCGCTCCAAACAAAGTCGTCCGTCTTTAGCGTTACAATCACTATATTATCTCATGCTGAGTAAATCTTTCATCAATAGATCACATGCTGTAATAGGCTTCTATAGAAAGTTGTGGGGAAAATAGTCTTCATGCAACCGTATCATTAGGCATCATGCATATGTCATTCAACTTTAAATACATCACATTATATTCTATTATTATGTCAAATCATCATTATATTCAAAAGGAGTTATTTACTCAAATGAAAATAAATTTACATGAAAAATTAATGAAAAATTCGTTCATATATTAGATATAAAATCAAAGAAACAAAATGGTTAGAACATTTGGGAAAATAAAGCATATAAATATTTTCAATCAAAGGGTTTTAAAGGTAATGAAACAATCCACAAAACACATATTAACATTCAAGAAAAATATCAATATATCTAATAAATAAACTCAATTATTTCTAAAAACATGCTCATTCACTATTACACACATACACACATACACACACATACACACACAAAAGATAACAAATAAAAACATTCCCACCTAAACTTTTGCCATGCAAATATTAATAATTCTAAGGAGACATAATCATAAGTCAGGTTATGGGGTTCAATTCAAAGGATGAATTATTATTTTTAAACATCACAAGAGATTTTGTATAGAAGTATAGCAAAAAGATCACATGAAGCCTCCAGAATTATCATTTTGGTTTTCATTTTATTTTGAAGTTTTCAATAATATTATATGCTCTTATTCATAATTTGAACATCATGATATAAGGATAAAACAACAATAAATTCTAGAGACTTCAGAGTCTTATTTGTTTTTTTTTGGCATGCATTTAAAACATATCTGTATTCTGTAGAGAAAAATGTTTATATTTATATATCAAAATCAATAAATGTTATCATTTGGGGTAGAATATAGGTAGAAAGCATTTCAGGAATGGATGTAAACAAGGCACATAATCAGAGAATCATAGGCAAGCAATGTAGGAGAGAGATTATTAGCATCATTCAAATTTCAAAAGCAGGCTTGAATTGGTTTCTTTTTTATTATTGCATGCATCATTCATCTTCAACATGTCGGAAAACTGTTCAAGGAAAAAATGTCAGGTTAAAAAGTTAATTAAAAAATTCATAAATTTGTTTTAAATATAGCAGGCAGGAGTTCATTTATCAAAGGGTTTGTCATAATTCATAAAAACATTTTTTTTATAAAAGGAAGAAGTATATGGTCACATCACATAGCAATGGTGAGTTTCAGACAGAGTGTATTCATATGTTATTTCTGTTACTCACGCTGGACGTAAAGCTCGGCAGAGCATTCAGAGGTGCCGGCTGGGTTTCTAGCACGGCAAGTGATAAGACCGGTGTCTTCAGGTAAAGCCTTGTAGATGGTCAACTGAGTCAAACAGTCGACTGTTTCAATCTGATGGATTAATAAAAAAGACGTACATTTTTACTAGGCTTAGAAAAATAAATTATAAAAGGAGAACAAAAAAAAGGCTTTCCGTTAAACATCAATACTAATATATTAAAAAAACAAAAACAAGCCAAAACTTAAACAGAGCACACATTGAGAAAAGCAATTAAACATACATTAAAAGGTAACACTAAAATATTATGAAAAATAATTCTTGATCAAATTACTAATTTGAAACATATAACAGAAGTCAATCACTACAAAATAGGCCTTTGAAATCTACAGCTAACATAACTTCACACCAAGTACACATTAAGAGTGACCATTTCTGCACTTTAAAGAGAAACAAAAGTGGTTGAAAGTGGCCTTAATAAAGCCTAGTCCAAGCAACCAAAACTTGCTTTTTCTTATTTATAACAGAGGTCTAAAGCAATTTTAATCTACCAAACAAGCTACTGAAAACTGGAATATTTCCAACTTTACCATTGCCTTGCATTTAAGGCTTACTATTCAAGCTTTTACAACCCCATCATTAGCTCTACAAAGTAGTCTGCGTCTATCCAGTGTACACTCTATCCATTCAAAGA
This sequence comes from Corambe burchi, assembly GCA_031762895.1. NCBI lineage: Eukaryota > Metazoa > Mollusca > Gastropoda > Nudibranchia > Onchidorididae > Corambe > Corambe burchi. Next base: position 7,015 of record JAUEKR010438699.1, read on the forward strand.
TTAAAAAAAAAACATTTACTCACTCTGTGTTCCGTTGAGTCCTGCAGTGGCTGCATGCCATTGCGAAGCCATGTCACTTCGGGTGTTGGATGACCTGAGAAGACAGCCTCAAATTTAGCTGGGTTGCCCTCGGTAACCATTGTGTTGGCGATTGGTTTGATGAAACTGGGAGGCTGGGCTGATGCCTCAGGTTGACTGGTCTCAGATTCGCTTCCAGTGCCTGATGAAAAGGATAGATGAGAACAGGACAAATACAGTAAAATGTAAAAGTAAAGCATGGTTGCTACTATAGCAACACTTCTATTAAAAAATTAAAAAAAAGAATAACTGAGACCAAATATAACATTTTTCTTTTATTATTTTTATTTTCCTTATTCTTAATACTAGCCGGATGGACCTATTATATGTTTAAGTTTTCTAATGTTTTCCATGACTCCATTTCTATTTTTCAAGTGCTAGCTAAATATGTTCTACTGCTTTTGAATTTCTGCTTGTCTCTATTGTGAAATATTAGAAATATTCCCTTAATTTTTTTTCAAGGTTTAAATGTTTATAAACCTATCCACAATACCAACTTTTTGCACAAAAAAGACTATTACTGTTGGTGTTTAACTGTAGCTAAGAAATCAAATTATGAATAACTCAATCTTGAGAAGGGCATGAATTTTTAAATAAATGAAACAGTAGATGCTTCATATCAAACATAGGCTAATTAGCATTAATTGTTTTATATATAAAACTTGTTCAAGCTAAGATTGTTGAAAACATACCATGCACTATGAGAGAGGTCACACAAGTAACTTCTCCTTCTCGGTTGCGAGCCACACATTTGTAAGTGCCAGCGTCTTCTGGGAAAGCTTCCATGATGGAAAGGGAGTGAACTCCATCCATTGTAGAATCCATGCGGAAATATTTGGAGGGTTTGATCAGTTGATTGTTGCAATACCAGGTCACCACAGGGTCTAATGAAAGCACACAAGAAATTAAATAGTTGATTAATTTAAAAAAAAAAAATCCTTACTTGAATATTTGACCTTAATAGACAATTAAATAAAACATACATACAAGTTTGATCAAGATTATTTGGAAAAGCATCCTAGTTAAATTGAAAATTAAAGGGCAAATAGATCAATGTGGTCTATAAATGCCCACACATCTCATATTAAAACAATTTCAATAGAAATGAATAAGAATATTGCAGAAGATACCAAATAATGAAAAGTATTGATACTGTAATAATGTAAGACTATGATCGTTTGGTACTTAGTTTTGGTCTCTAATGTAAGTATCAAACAATACCAGTTTTGTATGAATATATTTAGTGAATCAGTATGGATGTGTATCAAATAAATAATAATGGAATAATTATGATAAAACCTAGTAGATAATAAGTAGAAGTACTACTTCCGGTTTATTCTTTGTTTACAATTGGATAATCTTTCCGGTCAATCCTTAACATAATGAATCGGTTAATCAGTCTTATATCAAGTACCAATTAAGAACAATCTCTGCTGTGTTCTTCATTTAATTTTATTGTAAATCTTTAACAGAAATAAAAACAACTTATGGTAAAGGAGATTATAAAAAAAGGTAATAGTCCTTACGTGGCTTTCCTCTGATGATGCATTCAAACCTCACAGGAGCACCTTCTTCCACATCCACAGGCAATGGCTGTTGTACAACTACTGGACCTTGAATGGACTCAAAGTCTGGCTCACATACGGCTGGTTGGATTGGTTGCTCTGGCTCTGAATAAATGAGGAAATCAGTTAACATTTAGGAGTAATAATATTGAATTGAATTGAATTGAAATATTCTTTATTGTCTTTATTGTATTATAATATATAACCCATCACTCACAATAAGTGGGTACATAAATTGATTTATCATTCAATAAAATGGATTTGGGTCAAAATATGGCTAAATGTTTCTCATTCTTTCCATTATCTAATATCAATATTTCATCATCATAATGAGATAAAGCTTCTAAGATCATATATGTCGATAAATAAACATATACTTCCAAAATTGAAATCAAGGACAAAAAATAACAATTATAAAACAAATTATACAAAAAAATAATACACAAACCAATCCATTAATTAGACATAGTAATATATAATTATAATCATAATAAAAACAAAAAAAAATAACAATTAGAAACTCCCCCAGCTAAAAAAAATTAACAAAAACAAACAAATAACAATAAAAAACCCATTAAAAACCAAGCTCAAACCAATCCAAGAATTACACACAGAACAACAAGACCATAAACTTACTTTCAATAGTCAGGCGTGCTGTACATGTTGCCTTTCCACCTTTGTTGATGGCAACACACGCATACACACCAGCATCTCCAGGTTTCACTTCAAAGATTACAAATGTGTAGACATCGTCTTCATCAATAAACTTCCATCTGGGGGACTCAGGCATCCGAGCACCATCCTTTTATGAATTTTAATAAATAAGAATTTGTTAATAGCGTCGATTAAAACAGTTTTGAGCATATTTATCTATTAGAGATTAAGAGTAAAGACAGAAACATTTGCGATAAGAAACTAAAATTGCCAGTTTATTAACAATGAAAAATTGCATCAACAAAAAACCAACAACCTATAGTCATTGAAACTACAATCAATAATATGAGTTAGAAGGGCAAATAAAGTTACATATTGTCGTAATAAAAAAAAAAAATAGCCTTTGCAAGCTTTTAAGCTTTAAGCAAATTATAAGTCTATGAAAAGTATTATTAAAATTGAGCAGTCAAGGTATAATCAATCCATTCATTCCAATGTCTCATTAAAAATATTTTTTCAGCTATTTCAATAACCCATTTTAAAAATGTCAGCAACGGGTCGACAAATGAAGCAGCATTTTAAAATAAATTCTTCTTTGGTATTTTCCATTACTGAATTGTATTCTTATTTCTTTTCAAAGTTCTAAAAACTCTAATTAAGAATGGAAGGTATTGGATAAGAAATTGAAATCACTTTATTAGTACCTTAGTCCAGTAGACTTCAGGCTTGGGAGTGGCAGTAATCTTGCAATCAAAAGTGACCGGCTCTCCAACGAAAACTGTAGTGTCCTGGGCAAGGTTTCTAAATTCGGGAGCAATTTCTTTCTCAGGAGCTTCGACTTCTGATTACAGAAGAAAAAAAAAATTGATCAAATTTACATGAATGAAGATGCTTTTCATAAAGAAGCATAATATACACACAAATTATTTCATTCTTTTTAACTAATGTACAAGATTTATTCTAGTATTGAACTAAATTAAGTAGATTATAACAAACTAATAAGGTACATTTATATAAATAATAATTTTGTGAATAAAATTACATACACTTATATTATACTATTAATGAATATATGCATTACATTCTAATCTACACATCCTATTATCAATAGACAAATATTATACATTCAAGATAAACTAAATATCACAATATATATATTGATGCAATAGTTATTAACTATTATCTTCAGGTATCTAAAAAAATTCTCTTTTAATCATAGAGGTTGTAATAGTACAGGGGCTGGACATGTTCTCTTGGTATCATTGATCGACTGATAAATTATGACACCAAATTGGATATTAAGTTTATGCAAGACTAGAGTGCTACTGATAGAACCAAATAGGAGGTTAAGGTTATGCGAGACTAGATTGCTACTGCTAGAATTGCATGTAATGGCAGTGGTCTTGGTAACTCAGAAAGTTGACTTCATTTCCCCACCTACTTTCAACAGCTCCATACATTTAATAGTAATAGACTTAAAAATCGTTTTTAAAAGATGAAACAATTTCATAATAAAATAAATACACTTTAAAAAATTCCTTACCATCGACAGTGAGTTTAGCTTTGCACTGAACCATTCCAAACTTATTGTACGCTTTAACAGTGAACATTCCAGAATCTTCTGCAAACACTTCAGGAATGAGAAGAGAGCTGGAAGACTCAGTTGTAGAAATCTGGAAATCTCTGGATGGTTGGATCTCAAATCCGTCACGGTACCAGGTAATGACAGGTGGAGGGATTCCCTTGAATTGGACTTGAAGTCTGTTGTATTGAATGTTATAATGTGGAAATGATGATTATACCATTAGTGATAACAATTTTCCCCCACTCAAAATCGCAATGTTAAATAGATTGGTATCAGGCAAATAACACAAATGTGGTGATTTTTTGTTATATTATGCTTGGGTCTAACTAAAAATATGTCATCTTCTTATTTTTCTTACTTATAAATTAATAAAATAGAAAAAAAGAAACTTAGGTTGATCACTTGATTATCAAATAATTATCAAAAACACATTATTTTATCATAAGAAATGCAATTAAACAACTGCGACAGAAATATCAAGAACCAAGTTAAGTCAAAACATGACTAGGATTAAAAAAATAAACAAAACAAATTAAAAAACCCACAAGATAAAAAAATACGACTTACGTGACAGAGCTTGCTTCGGGAACATGAACTGGTCTCAAAGGTTTGGTGAAGACAGGTGGCTCTCCCCTTTGCAGGGTGATCTGCTGTTCCACAACCTGTGTATCCTGACCAGGTGCAAGTTGTTCAACAGGCAAAATGCGCTCCACATGTACGGGTTCTGAAACAACCGCACCGTCTTTGTGGCGAAGCTGGGTGTGAATGCTGATCTTCTGCTGCTCTGCCATGACAATCTTGGTGTCTTGTTGAACTCTCACCTTTGTCTCAGATTCTATTATAATAGGAGTTAATAAATAAATAAATACATCGATTAATGTAAATATCAATTATAGTAATAGGACCAGTAATAATGCAATATTATAAACATTTTAAAAGAAAAGTACTTCAGTAGGACCAAAATGTGATTTAAGAGAATTTTAGATTTGAATTAGGTTACATGTTGTTCTATCTATGAGGCCTATTGGATAGAGGAGCTTTTTCTTCTTGGCAAGGTGATTCGGTGCCGAGGGTCGTGATTTTGAGCCACGTTTTAACTGGGACTTTTTCAATATTTTCCCCCTCTTCTTTCGCTTCTATATTGTCTATTCTGGGGTTTCCTTAATAATTCTTTGTCTCTTATTATGATTTATTAATA
>JAUEKR010439032.1:7553-18357 GCA_031762895.1 Corambe burchi
TTTATCCCAGGGTATGGTTTTATATGCATTGTTATTTTATGTGGTTGTGATTTTATTTTTTATTTTCAAAATGTATTACTCAAATTGAACTCTACAAATTAGATGAATGCTTGCATTAAAATATATAAAATAAATGATTTTTTCAGTTAGGGAGCTCATGTTATATACCGGTACTCTTTTTTATTTATTTCTATAGATAACTTTTTGGATTATTTTGGGGACTTAATATAATATATATTTTTATACTTCTTTAGATATAAAATTACTGTTCTTTTATTTATTTGTTTCTTTATTTCATTCTTTTTCACTCTCTTTGGTATAACTTACTTTTTCTACGCAATATAATGATAATTGTTATTTGAAAATGTTTTAGATTTAAGCATTAAAAAAATTAATGCATAAGAGTTAGCATAGTAAAGTTTCTTTTATGATGAACAAAAATAAATTACCCAGTTCTATATTTCTCTTTTGTTTATAATGTTGTAAACAAATCCTTAATATTAGATAGACTATTTTTCACTTGTATTGTCTTGATTATTGTAAAAACACTTAGCTTTATTACTGGTCTTTTTTATATGAAATTTATTTTGGACGAAACTTGAGTGTGGATTGATTAGGTTGTGCTCTTTGTCATTTTTAAAACAATTTTAGAATTTGTGTATGAATATGTGAACTACAACATATTTAACACTTCGTCATTTACTCTATCCACATTTGTAATTTGCTGATTTAAATCTCACCACAATATAACACATCATCAGTCTTTAATGTGTATATACTAATGATACGAAGATTGATTCTTCACCAGCATGTAAATATTTACATTTATTATTAATCATATCAATTATTTTGTATTATATTGTTGTACTGATATTTACTGCAATACGATATGAAATTGTTTTCTTTTACTCAATGATGTAAATGTTAAGATGATATTGGAATTTTTGCTAATCTCAAATTTATTCTGACTGAAGTAGAAACCTTTATGCTACAGTGGAGTGTGGTTAGGAAAACACTTGCTTTATTAAATTTTTTGTCAACATCATGGCAGATTTTTTTCTCCCCCTTATAAATGAAATGAAAATAATAAGATGAACCTTTTTCTGATCGAACAGGAACTAAAAAATGAAATCCAGATTTTTTTCCTGCTGGGAGAAAAAAATTTGGTGAACTGATAGGTGAATTCATTTTTTTGAAGCATAGATCTAAAACCCTCGGGATTTTTTTAGGAAGCTATGTCCATTTTAGTTTACCTAACAGACTCCACTGTATATAACAGGGATGACGGAACAAAATATATCCACTTATTATATCCAAACTATGTTTATATATTAAATATTTATCAGTGGATGGGTTTAAGGAATGATGATTAAATATAAGACAAAAAACCTGGAATGGAAAATGTTAATAATTATCTCATTTAATTATTTCATAAGTCATGTCTGCTGATATCTCATAGCTAGGTTTGTTTATAAGAGTGGATTTTCCTTAGTGTTTGTACCAGTCCTGTTATTACAGGTTTCTGCAATAATTTGCCTTAAACTTAAAGCTTTTACAATTTACACCAACGGTTGTGCCATTAAATTATATTGTAAAGTGAGTTTGACCTGTTTAGTGTTTTATGTAACTTTTGTAAAATGTTTACTTTCACAAGCGTAAAGATATGGGGCATTTGACTGAATCAAGATAGGAATCATCTAAAAGCTGTTTTGTCTCTTTCATTGAAAGTGGTTTTGAAAACATTGGTACTTTTTTTTACCCCCACACCATCACCATGTAAATGTAATTAAAATTTAAATTTATTTGGTCTTATTCTTATGTTCTAAGTTCTAATGCTTCAATCATATATTGCCTGTGGATATTAATGTTTAAGTTTAATTTTATATTAATAATTATGATGATAATGTACTCTGTGCGTTAAAAAAGTCAAGAAGGAGATAGAAGTCTTGATTGGTATCGATACACTATCTCTGATGTTCTAGTCAATTTGATTCACATCATCATATAAATATGATAAGTATATAACATATATTGGAATTAGTATAAAATTGATATTGTTGTCAGATATTGATGAGTTCATATTCATAATGAGAGCTTTTTTTGATTAAAAAATTAAATAAACTACAATTAATTAAATAATTGTATTTGTATTTTTTTCCAAAAATAAAATTTTGCTGACTTCTCAGAAATAAATCTATGAAAAATAATAGCTACCTGAAGAAATAATAGAGTAAAGATTTTTACATGCTCATACTGACCTAGTAACTTACTGTTCAGAAATTGTTCTCTTTTACAGAATTCATTTGACCGAATTTGAGTGAAATTTAGTAATTGTATTATATCGGCAATCATCAATAGACCCATCAATAGAAAGGTTTAGTTGTTAATTCTTAGTCATAAAAAAAAAAAAATAAAAAAATAAAAAAAGACCGGTTAACATTTTTGTGTCTTCAGCATGTCAAAAATCTTAGGTAATGAAGAAATGTATAATTATTCAAATAGAATAGGCCTAAAACTTTTGTAGTAGTTTAAGTTTTTGTTTTTTTCTCCTTTTTTATTTCTAATGAAAAACTTAATTTGTCATACATGTAAATAGAAAAAGTAATACTTTTCCTGAAGCTGAATTGATGCACTTGTATTAATAATTTCTTCTACGCAAAAATAAATATATACTATGTATAATATTCTTCTTTCTTCATGTATCACTTGACTTGGTGCAAACAAATTCATGCATTTGATTTAATAGTGATGGTGACTACCTTGGTGCTTGAATGACTGACAATGAATGAATGAAATTTTGTGTGTATTTTTATGGTGTGAAACAGCTGTGTGATAAGTGTTGAAACTGGCTTACAGTTACCGATATAAGTATAAGTATAATAAACTGGGATGACTAAGGTGTATATGTAAAAGATAATTGTACTAAAATATTGTTTTTGTTTTAGATTTACATAATGTGAGTGAAATTCAGATTACAGATGTTTTTCTTAATTCTTTGGCTTTTGCCATAGACGTGGAAATTTCCCTTCTATAGTAAGAAACGAAAGTAGCCTTAGTGAAGCTTAGTCCACCAGAAACTTGTTTTCTTTTTTTTTTAACTTTAGAGTTTTATGGCAATTTCTATATGCCTAACAATAAGGAGTAACAAAAAACAGGAAAAAACCCAACTTCATATTTAAGTTAAAGCATACTTTTCTCATTCCAGTTGATTAGAAGAAACTTGTTGCATTTTGGCGGTGACTATTTTAAAGTATTTTATATGATGTATGCCTGTGGAGATCTACGGAAGGAACCTCTTAAACTAAAAGTTAAGGAACTAGATTTTTTGTTGTTGAGATTTAAAGGATATTCTGGTGTGTAACTGAAATTGTCACTGGAAAGTATTAGATATAGTAAGTACGTTCAACTTCATTTGTAGTAAACTTAGTTGTAGTGATTTAAGGATGTAAATCATGGAACGGCCACTTTTTATAGCAATATAAAATACAATTGTTGTAGTGAAGTTTGGACGCAGCGCCCTTTTTTTTGACCTTCAATGACATCATTGCAAGCGCTTATGAATGTACTTTGATTATTTTGGGTGTGTATGATGCATTTTAAAAACATTTTCGGTTTAAGTTTAACAAGTTTCCAATGTATTCTTTGTACATTAATGTTTATTTACTTTTTCTCTCTCTCGAATTGCATACATGATGATTCTCTCTACAACCACAAGCCTAGCAAGATCTGATGAACTTATCGTGTGCTATTGCTATGCATTGTCATATCTTTACTACCATATCTCCTGATCCTGAATTCTTTTGCAATATGTTGTTTTTTTTTATACTGAATTGTGCAGGAACACTTTATCATTGTATTTTGTGATTTTTTTTTTGCTTGTAAATAAACTTTTTATAATATTTAGAAATATGTTTCTATGGGTTTTTCATTTTTATGTTAAAAAAAAAGATTGATCTGTAATAATAGATGTGGCCATTCACGACGAGTCAGTACTCTAGATACATTTCAAAGATTTTGAGTTATTATTGGATCATCATATCATGAAGGACAGAAAATTGTTAAGGAAACCCCAGAATAGATAATATAGAAGAACCCGTAATAAATGACACTTCTGGATAACATCAATCTGTGATCCCAGGCCGTGTTAATGTTACTGGGAAGTTTCACTGTATATTATTTAAACTTAAAAAAAGAAGCCTGAGACTACAGAAATATGTTCTCCAGAAGTATTGTTATTTGGAGATCGCACAGCAATTAGAAAAACAACTCAGAACCACTGATAACTTGTTATCCAGATGTCATCACTAGGTGTTGTTACCCTAATTTACAAATGGTAGTACCAGACATAACATAAACAGGGCTGTCAACAATCCTGAATTCCTGAATTATGTCTGAAAACCCTGAATTTAGGAGATACTTGACAAATGGTAAAAAAACATCAATGTTTATTCATATCATTCCTTTTTTATTCCATTGCATCTCCAGAGTGTAGAAATGGGATAGTCTGCTTTGATTAGTGCATTTAACATCTTTAGTAGCTTAAACTAGGACTTGTATAAAGGTATAAGTATGAAAGAGGTGTATTATTATTGAAATCGTTGACTGATGATTGATGTATACTCAAATAAGTTATTTTTATGACTTATATTTATTAATAACATAGCTATTACTATTACTATTACTACTTGTTAAGCAATTTACGATCCTGCGGTCGGATTCTGAATTTTTACCCCAAATTCCTAATTTTGAAGACATGCATCCTTAATTTATTGTTTGAGAGGTTGGCAGCCCTGCATAAATTGCAACATATAAAAATTTCAGTACCCTATGTTGTTCATTTTATAAGAGAAGTCGACTTCACTTGTAGTAGTAGTAGCAATAATTTTTTACTCTTTTATTACAATACTTTATACAATGGCTGTTTGCCCGGGAAGGTCTTAGAAGTCATTGCACCTACGACTTATAAGGGGCACGTATAAAGGCTTCCCATACCCAGCGTTCAGAACCTTGCTATTGGGGTTCTGTTCATCCTCTAGCTCGTGGGGATACCCATAAGGGCAAAAACCCAGGTGGTGCTGATCAACAACAACAACAATACAACGGCTGTAGCACCTCTTTTTTCAGTTCCTCCAGTGATATTGCTTCAAGCATGGTCGACTGCGCATTCTACTTTAAAATACTATGTCTAGTGTGTATCTTAACATGAACCAGAATTTGAACCTTATACAGGCGTACTTAACTCTTTGGGGACTGCTGACTAACGAAGATGTAGCTGTTCTTGGTACTGGTAAATGAAATATCTAGTCTATCGAATCCAAGTGTTCATCTGCATTACCTATGTTTCTCATAAAAATAGACATCAAACCACGTTTATGAAACAGTCAGTTTGAGGAAAATTTGCTAATACCTGCTACAAACCTGCAAGCTGATGTGTGAATCTGCTATTCAAAACAATTTTTCAAGCGGGGGGCTCAGTGGTAACGATGTCTGCCTCTAAATCTAACGACCCAGGTTTGAATCCGGGATGATGCAACTATTTGTTCTGCATTATTCACACCCCTGATCCTAGGGTAGTTAGGATCTGACATCTAGTCTGCTGGGATACGGATGAAAAACTAGGAGGTCCGGTGTTATATCTAAGCATGCAAAAAAATTCCTTGGTGGTTTTACATCACAAAGAGCAGGCTGCTAAAAGCCGCCATCCGGGCAAAATTTGAATAATTCCTACCCAGTCAACAGTAATACTCAAGCACAATTGAGTCAGTTGGCAAAATTGAAAAGAAGAAGATATAACACTAACAGTGTGAATGGAAATTTGATGTAACATATGACTGGCTTGCTTAAAGCATGTTGTTCAATATCTCAAACAAATCAATGGATCTGCTTGACCAATCGGTTGTAGCCGTAAGTGTGCAGGGTTTAGGTGGTTAAAACAGCAAATATCAACAAAATTTAACTAATGAAGAAGCAATTCAAAAAAGCATTAATTATTGTAAAATATTATGGTAGTTTATTTTCAGATTCACAGAGGGAATGTCTACATGCATACACACTCAGACCAATCAACCAATAAATAATATAAAATTATATTGAAATGTACACTCATATTTTACTTACACTTATACAAGGCAGGTCATTATAAGTTTTATTATAATATACAATAAATATATAAATGAATTTCACTCCTTTCCATGTTCTGTAAAAAGCAAAATTAATATTTTATGACTATGATTATGATACAAACCAATGAGATCACACTCGTACAAGACAGTTATTTAATGTGCAGGTAATATGATTGTATCCTAAGGATAATCCTAAGGATATTTGTCTTGCAGGAGTTGAACTTGAACAGAAGATAATGTCGTCAAATAACATCACATGACACAAAAAAAAACCTATACGCTTGGAAAAACAATGCCAGGCTATAGTGAAGGTGGACATTTTCCTGTTATGTATAACATGTTAGGTAAATAAACAATCACCAAGACCTCTATAGTTAAAAAAACAAGTTTCCAGCTGCTAGGAACAAGTTTTACTAAGGCTATTATAGTTTATTCCTATAAGCCAATATAACGAGTTTCCAAAAACTGGAAGCCTTCCAGCTTCATTATGTCACTATAGCCTAAGACTTCCTCATAACTCCGATACGTTTACTAAATTCAATGAAAGGGAAGGATGGAGTATTTCAATCTCAAAAGAGTTCCTACAATGCTAGAATCATATTATAAAAGTTATAAAATGTCAAGAAAATTAAAAATCAAAATAAGAAAATATTACATTTTTATCAACAGGTGATATTAAATCAGATATGATGAGTGACAAAACAGTATAAAAAATACTATGAAAAATAGTATGAAAAGGGATAATTCTGACATCATTGACAAACTTTTCATTTACATAACAATATAACACATATTCATATTCATATCACAGGGTAATATTTTAGCACAAAATTGATTATATCTTCATTTATGATACAGTTTCAGGATAGTAAGCATTATATCCTTTCAATAATAATTCATTTGTACAATGTTTTTCTCCCACCCCTGACTTCTCTTACTTCTTCATTCAAAGTTTAGTTTCATTGGCTAAAACTATATATATAATGGTAATACAATTCAACCTCTGTAACCAGGACTCTCAGTAATTGAACATAGAACAAAAAATGAGAAGCTAGCAAATCTCAGGCAAACAATCAACTGTTATAAACACAGTAGGTCATACTTTATTTTTGCAATCAAGAGAGTCATGCAATCAGATTGAATTTCAAATCCTACTAAGGAATCCCAATTAGTGAGGATTTACTGTATATTTATAAAATGAACAAATGGGAACAAAAATAATTGCACAAAGGGGAGAGGAATCATCAGGTGAAAAAAAAAACTCAGTTATTCAGATAAAATAATAATAATAATAGTAATAATAATACAATTACTATCACAACTTCAAACATGTGAAACACTCATCCATTCAAGCGCAGATATTCATTATTTATAATAATCATATATGTGTATAAAAATGGATAAATCATTTGAATCAATTTCAAAGCACACACTATAAGTGATATACAATTTAAAAAACCCTATACATTGGAACACAATATTTTGGGATATAATATAACAGAAAAATAATTCAAAACAACAACTCATCCCTTCTTTCAAGTATGTATATGTATTATCATCATCAGTGTTAAAAATTTCAATGATAACTTGCATTATGAAATCATGCTATGTTATCAATGTTTTGTCTTTCAATAAGCTGACTCGATAAGCTTCAAATTCAAACACAGCATTTATCAATTATATAGGAACACTGACATAGAGATTTTTTGAAGACTTAGATATAATAGATCAGCCTTTCCATAATTGGCCGTCAATCACCTCTCCATAGTTAATAGATCGAATGAATAACCTCTCCATGTGAAGATTTTTAAAGAACAATAGGCCTAATCGCTATTCTTAAGATCAAATTACCAGTTTGACATTGACTTAATCAGTGGTCAAGACTATAACTTGATTCTAATTCTAATTCATTATACAAGTGATACTTTTCAATACTGGGACAACTAACATCTAGTTCAATAATTTTTAGCGGTAGCAGCATAGTAATCATCAATGAATCAATGACAGGGACAAATAGGAGGAAACAAAATAGAATTCTCCAACTCTTTGGGGTTAAATTTCTAAATCAGTATGTGGGTTTAGTGCATCAATATTAAATTGTCTTACTTGTTTAAATTTAAAGACATTGTATATCCAGGATAATGACAATTCGGAATCTGAATTATGTAAACCTCCTATAAATAACATTCTGTTTATGTTTTATTTCATTCTCCGATAACCTCATAGTCTCGGACAATAGAATTACGTTATTACTAATTATATAAAGTAAATTCAAAAGAAATTTTGGGTTCATAGAAAATTTTCGTTATTCGAAGGTTTTTCTTATCAAGAAGTGTTGTTTATTTTGTTTATGTTTTATTTCATTCTTCGATAACCTCATAGCCTGGGACCACAGAAGTATGTAATTACTAATGATATGAAGTAAATTCAAAACAAATTTGGGTTCACAGAAAAATGTCGCTATTCGAAGGTTTTTCTTATCAAGAAGTGCTATTATCGGAAGTTTGCACAGTATATTGATAATCAATAATAATGAAGACCCAATAATTTTCACGCCTTAGGCTATATCCTTATTTGCAGATTGCACTGAAGATTATGACTTGAGACAATATTGCACCAAATCACTACAAATAGAAAAAAAAATCACACAAGAAAATCTAACCCAGGCTTAAAATCAGTAAATTGACGGAAGCAACGTTTTGAAATCCTTAACCTCCTTGTGTTTGCCCCAACCATGGAAACATTTGATAAACTTTTGGTTCTCCTTGTGCTTCATCGCCAACAGAAGTTTACGTGGCCGGTCTGGCTGCTTGTTCCGCAAATGCTGGATGTAAACCTACGGAGAATAATAATATGAATAAATCATAAATAAAAATAAATCAAGCTTAGACTTAGACTGCTTAGTCGCAAAAACAGTGTTCAAGGTTCATAAATATATGAATTTATGATTTAACTAATAAAAATTTGAAGTTCAAAATTCCATTGATAGTTAATACTAGACATTAGATATGGTATGTTATCTAACTCCAGGAAAACACATACATGTTCTTGTTAATTAATAACTCTACTAAGTTGTGTTTACCAAATGGATGCTAGGATGGAGTGGAGAGGTCATTGAAAACCAATCAATATTCTTATTAGATTTATTTAAAAAAAAAACAAGAAAAAAACTTAACAATATGACAAAAAAAAAAGAAGAAAAAAAAAGAAGGCAACCCCCTACCTTCCAAAAAAAAAAAAACACCAACAAAAGCAATATGGGGTGGGAGAATGAACGAAAAGAAAAAAAAAATATTACAAAGAAAACTTTATTGACGTACTATCATACAATTCATTCCTAGGTCATAGAATCTAAATAAAAAAAACTGTGGACCAGTTGAACTATTTCAATAACAAATGAAACAGCATCAATTTGTAGTTGATTTGCTTACCTGTGCACTTTTGAAGGCCAATTTGATTTCTACGTCACTAGTTTTCTTTCCAACCCACAAATAAACTTGGTCTCCGTTGTCTAGAATCATCACGTCATCGTCTGCAAGATCATCCTGTTGAATATGGAGGACAAGAACAAAAAAGTCTTTCCAATCAATACGGTCCTTTATTTTAAGCTGCAAAAATGAATTAAAAATAACTGAAAAACTTCTATTTTAATAATATGCAATGGAAAATTCCTTTTTTACCACCCAATACAACACTGACACTAGCGTAAAAGAAATGACAAATCTACTTCATGCATGACATTCTTCGCAATGATTAAGTGATTTTACATTTACAGCATAGATAGATATTTTTGAAAAATATTATACATTAGAATTGGAAATAAAGTTTTGCAAACATACTGGCCACAATTTGTCGCCAACTATCAATGAAAACAATCCAATAATCCTTAAATATAACCTGTCAGTAGTAAACTAAGAGCATGTTAATCACATACCCTAAACAATGTATCAAAATGATTTAATATTTAATAATCTAAATTAAAGTTTTACGGCTTCATTCATAGAATTAAAGCCTAGCAGTGAAATATTCAGTTATTTCGATGTCATCCTAGTTAATTTATAATCTCTGAATCATCACTGAGCCTAAGCTAGGATACTTTCTTGACTCAGGCAAAGACTTGCACCAACTAACAAAAGAAGTCTGATAATATAAATGCATAAACTACCTGACAGAAATCAGCACATTTCTCAGAGACAGTGAAGTATCCTTTCTCATTTGAACATCGGAACAATCGACAGAATTTCATAAACTGGCAGCTCTGTGGAATAAAAAATAGTTAACAAGAAACCATCAAGAAAAATTGGAATAATTCATGTGAATTAATTACTTTTTTCTCTCCACATCAATTTTTTCTCTCCAGCCTTATATATCCCCAACAGTAATACTCAACTAGTTGAGTCAGTTGGCTTATTGAAAGAAGAAGAAGATATCAATCTTAAGAAGTATGAAGATAAACAAAATATACTTATTGAGGACGATGTTTCATTTTCAGTTAGAATAACAAAATATATAAATCAATCATTCACTTTGCTGATTTTTGACTTGTGGATTAAAAGTCCTTTTTTTAACAGTAGCCAATATATACAAGTAAATAACAAGAATCATGATTCTCCTGATGAAAACAAAGTAAAGTTATGAAACATGTGAGATTGATAAACCTTGAGTTAGATGTAAACTAATAT
>JAUEKR010439033.1:0-12073 GCA_031762895.1 Corambe burchi
GAACTCAAGTGCTGTACTGACTTGGTCTTGTGACGCTATCAACCAATTATAGTGGGATACTGTCGCTTGTGAATGTAGAAAAAGTCCGTGTGTATCGTTCTTCCCAAACCTAGCCGTGTATGTGTTTAAACCCGATGTAACATCTAATACCGCCGTTGGTGTTGTGTTACCTATACCTACACGATTGTTTGTACTATCAACATGAAATACGTTAGTATCTACTGTGAAATCATTACCAAAACTAATAGGGCTTGTTACATCTAACTGTTGCACCGCCCAATATCCATTTCCTAAATCTGTTGCAAAAGTACCACTGGTATGCGCTACGGTACAGATATACACAACGCTAGACACTACAACGATATCTTTTAATGCGTACGCTGTTGATGTTGCCCATGCTCCACGTGGATTAGTAGCCGTTAGTTGCTGTAAGTAATAAGCTACCGTGTTAACTGTGAATGTGTCTAAAGCAACGGTAAGACCTGAACTGCCGTTAACAATACTGTCCCAACGAGTAAGATTGGTTGTTAACTTATCAATTTGGGCTTGTGTTGGGTTTGCCATGTTTAAAAACTCCTATGCTCCCGGTCCATATCCGCTGGAAGGAAACGTTGTATTTAATGCTACATCAAATTTATCGAAATAGCTACTTGCAGTGTCAAAACCACGTATGCCGCCAAGGGTTGCAATAACACCTTCCATCACAGCGTCATAGTTGATACCAAGGTTAAGTTCAATAGCTTCTATTTTAGCGTTAACTTTCCAGTGATACCCCTCTAAAGTGTACTGTGGATTCTCTAAAAAACGACACTCATGCGAAGACAGTAAAGAATCACCTACTGGCAATTTCATGTTAAACCAATTAACCCCGTAGTCTAAATCACCAGCAAACCATGCTTGAAAAAATGATAGTGACGATTGATCTAAAAGTATTTGAATGGTGAAATTAACAGGTACCTTTGTAAAACGTTTTCTTACTACAGCGTACCCACTGTCCATTGTTGTACGTAAAAGTCTTTTTGTCTCTGTATGTGTCGGGTTTGCAACTAATGGACCCGGCAAAACTGTATCTGGATAGTCTATCGATGTCGCCATTATATAACTGCTCCCACTGCTCTATTTAACCCAAATGTGTTGGATAACGTTTGACTCACTTGTGATGTACCACGCTGAATACCTTGAGCCATTTGAGTATCTATTTGCTTCATTAATATGTCTATTTGAAGGCCCCCTTGTGAGTCTTCCGTCTGTGTTATTGTAGCCGTTTCCCCTTCAATCGGGTACACATTAACTGTAACCTTAGGTGGGCTAGACATTCCCATCATACCATTCATATCGCCGTTAGTTGTAATACTTCCGCGTGCGCTTCCACCTAAGTTTAAAAGCTCCGGGCCGTTCTCACCCACTAAGTAAGTTTGATTTGGAAAAATATCCCCTCCAATAGCTCTT
Source organism: Corambe burchi (assembly GCA_031762895.1). Classification (NCBI taxonomy): domain Eukaryota; kingdom Metazoa; phylum Mollusca; class Gastropoda; order Nudibranchia; family Onchidorididae; genus Corambe; species Corambe burchi. The sequence continues at coordinate 1,450 of JAUEKR010439033.1, forward strand.
GGTGTGAAGTTTTGACTAGCTACACCGGCAATCTGAACACCCATAGCTGCACCGGCTAACGCTGCCATAGCTGCCCCTGCTATAGGTCCACCTATTGAGCTACCATATGTAAAAGCGGCACCTATCGCTTGAGGTGTTTTGACAGCTAAATCAAACAACGCCATAGCTTTGGATAAAGCTGCAAATTCTTTGCTATACTGCGCTGCACCTTCTAAATTTTTTCTAAAGTTCTCGCCTGCTATTTCGGTTTCTTTTTTACCAGCATTCATTTTAAAAGATGCCATTGTTTTGTTTTTATACTCTTCCCATTTTAATTCAGTAAAGCTCTGTTGCTGCTTTATTTCACCTTGTTCCTCGGCTGCTTTTTTTGCTTTAGATGCCATCTTGGAATTGTGTTCGTTTGTTATTCTTTCAACTTCTGCGTAGTATACCTCTAAAGGACTTAAGTCAGGGGGATGGACAGATAGATTTGCAGATTCTCTTGCTTCTTCAAAAGCCTCTTTCATTCCTTTTATTTCTTCAATAGCCCCTGATAAATCAAGATTTAATAATTTGGCTGCTGCTGCTATTAGTTTCTGCGCTGCTTCACTAGCTGCAATTAAATTTATTCCAACGCGTTGCACGGCTGATACAGACGCTTCAAAATACGTAGGTAAGTTACTAGCATATTCCCCCGCAATAAAAAGCCAGGAAGCTATTTTTTGCGTGATTCCTAACATCTTATCAATATCCCCTAAACCTTGTTGAATACCTAAAGTGAACCTTCCCCAACCCCTTGTTAGCCTTATTGGCATATCTTCGGCCATCTTGGATATTTCATCAGTTTGATTAAGTAATGCCCTAAAAACTTCCTCCGAAACAAGCTTTCCTTCTTTCTTTAACTTAATAACTTCCTCGGTCGTTATACCCATTCCTTTTGCAACTTGCGGTAGAATAGCCGGTATATTCTCCATTACACTTTGAAACTCTTGTGCTTGGAAGGTACCGGTCACAAGTCCTTGTGAAAATTGAAGCATAGCACCTTCTAACTGTGCCCCTCCTGTACCGGATATCAAAGATAAGTCCATGAATGCCTGTGTTAATGCAATCATTTCCTCATTTGTTCCTTGCACTGTATTTTTAGCAAACGCTAGTTTCTGAAAACCGCCTATTGTGGTTTCTAGTGAAGCTCCCGTTTTTTCTGCAATACCTTCTAACCTTGAAAATATAACCGTAGCTTCATCCGTATTTGTTACAACCGCATTCAGTTTATCACCTAAAAGTTGATATTCGTCGGCTAGTACCGCCGTTCTTCGTAGGGCCTCTAATGATATTAATGTTGCAAAAGTGGTTTTTAATCGATTTGCTGCTTTTTCAGTATTCTTAAATGATCTAGTAGTGCCTGTCTCAAAATTTTTAACATCACGGCTTGCTTTGTTTAAGCCGGTTGTGTTTACACCCAATTGATAAAATATATTACCTAGATTCAATGCCATTTATCTATTATACCTCTTTGATCTTACAGGGTTGCCTTTGTTTTTATTTTTCTCGGCTTCTTTCTTCATTCTAGCAGATTTTATGTCAAAATACGCTACCCAGTATATAAGCTCGTCAGGTGGCATGTTCTCTTCAAGTTCACAAACCATCATACTTAAATGTTCGGCTATCTGAAAAATTAAATATCTTTCAGGGTCATCTTCTAATTTTTTTTTGCGTCGCTCACTTCAATATTACTTAAACGTTGAATTGCTTCCCAAAGAATATCCGCATAACCCCCTGTTATACTGCTAGAAATACCGTTGTAATCTGTTTCGTCAAAAACCTTCTCATCTGTACCCGGTACGTAACAACTTGCAATTACTGAGTATACTTGCAATTTCAACATATCAGCTTGATTTGTTTTTCTATCAATTGACCTTGTCATATAGTCACGTCTATCAATAAGGCTCAATTGACGTACCTCAATTTTAACCCCGTTAAATTCAACTATTTCTGAACTAAATCGCTTTTTAGCTCCTACTGTGGCTTCTCTAATTAATTGTTTTGCTGTCTTCGCTTCCATGTATCTCTCCTCTCTTTTTTAATATTCTAACTGGACATTATAGGTTTATCAAGCATCGGAACGGCTAAATGTTTTTCCTGTCTCGTCGTCCCCGTCTAGTTGAAACGTTATGCTCTCATCTATTAAAGCATTTAAGTCAAGGTTTTGACCCGATGATTCAGAAATAAACCAACCTCGATATGATTTATTTGTTGTAGGTGCTATCTCAATGACTATAGGTGTCCTGTTATTGAGTATGTCTGTAAATGTGTGCGTAATATCGTCAAAACGTCCTAAAGTTACCGATGCGTCATGCAATCCAGATACTTTGGTATGATATCCTGTATTTCCGGTATCTGTGTCGTCTAAAATAGCAGATGTTCTATTTAATGAAGCATCTTTTGCCCCTGCAACCTCAGCCATTGGCATATAGTCACCAGATACGGTTATCGGCCCTGTCTTGGAACCTGTAAACGTCACCTTTCCATAAAGGTAATCAATGCTTTGAATATCTCCGGAAGGTATAGAAACCGTATTATCTTTAAAAGTTGGTAATGTGTTTCTGTTCCAAACCTCTTTAACACTGTCACTTATTTGCCAAGTGTTACCCGCTGTATTTGTCGTGGCCTCATCTGTAAAAGCTGTAGATGTACCTGATTTTTTAATTGAGGCGTTATATCCTGCTACACCTGCCATTTTATGTCACCTAGGCGTCGTCAGCGATAACCGCGCCATTACCTTGGAAAGATGCAGACAGTGTAACCAATCCTGTAACATCAAGTGACATGTTGTAATTCTCTACAACAACAGGAAATTTTTTACCGTTAGAGGCTTGACCATCTGGAAGAATTTTAACCCATAATGCCGTTCTGTTTTCGTATGCTGATTCAATAGCACTTAAAGCGTTATCACTAGCAGACCAATGTGCTTCGGCAGTACAAGCTGAATCTAAAAGACCTAAAAGTCGTGTGTGGTATCCTGCGTTTGTTGTGTCTGTGTCGTCTAAAACATCCGCAGTTCGGTTAAACGATCCGTTTTGTGATGCTATCTCATAATATGTGCCGCTCTGTGCTGTTGAAACGCTGATTGTATAGTTATAACCCGCTTGTCCTGCCATTTTTAACTCCTGTTTCCCCTTTTTGCTTTTCTTTTAGTGTATCAAATAAAAACATGATTGTCTAAACTTTAAATAGATTTTCTATTTTGTGAACCTGCTGCGGGTTCAACAAACATTTTAAGATTACAAACCAATATTCTACGCCTGTTTTCATCTTGACCAAGGTCAAATATATTCGTTAATGCAATTATACCTGTATATCTTGTTGTATTCTTTGTAAATGCGGATCTACCTACAAGTAAATCAAAAACCTGCAATATGTTAGTATAGGCCGTTTCATAACTGTTTGCTCTTGATCTAACCTGCAAACCTGGATGATCTAACAAGTATTTAGGGCTTGGGGGTTCGTCTCCCGATGTGTTATACAACGTTACACATTCATCCGGTGTACTTGGTTCACTGCCTATGTAAATAGCTGTAGTTACTCCATCATCATTTACTAATGTATCTCGTATGTCTTTTGCGGGGTTGTTCTGTGTCATATGTCTATTATACCTTTAATCGGCGTACTATTATATCTTTAATACGTCCTACATTTCTAACAAGGGCTTTTTCTAAAAACTTCGCTTCACCAACTGTATGTTTAAATTCCAGGTTTTCATGTTGAACCGCGGCGTACTCAGCATCATTACCTATCTCAATTGCCGGACTCCCCTTAAAAATCAAATGCTTTTTGTAGAATTTTTTTCTTAAAAGACCTTCGTCTTTTGGTGTTATCGGTACGGCCTCTTGTATTATTAACAAAGCTGCGTCATTAAGACCGGCTCGTGTCAACCCCTGCCTACTGCTGATAAACTTGTTGAGGTTGGCAAGTACTTCTTTTTCACCTGTTTTTTTTAAAGCCATATTTTACGTATATATCTATTAGCCTTTAAGGTAGGTGATTTGTCAAAACGGCGTATTGGAAAAGCACCGGCAACATCTTTAGGTGTTGAAGATACCGAAGCCCCCAAAAATAAAAAACCATCTTCTACTACATCCGATTCAGAATATACAATAGAATGGGATTGCTGCTCTTTTCCTGTCGGCTTGTCTATAAATTCTTCTGTTTTTTCTTCCCAACGCACATTAATAGCAACTGGTGCTGAATAACTACGCTCCCCGTACTCGTTTAAAGTAGAAGGCGCCCAATATGTCGCTGTCTGTAAATACTTACTCATTGTCAACGGTTATAGTGTCTATTTCAACACTTTCACCACCTACACCCGCTAGCGTCCCCGTGTAATCCAACATTTTAACCATTTGGCCGTACTGTGTGAAATCCAGCATTTTACCAAAGTCCCCACCATAGGTGTCTGTAGCATCCCCTAATTTCTGATTTTTTAATTGTCTCTCATCAGGGTGTAAAGCAACCAAATGGGCCGCCAAGTACTTTTCAATCTGCGCTAACAAATCGCTTGAAATACCTGACGTGCCCAAATGCTGTGTAACAAGAAGATTTGCTGTAGTTATAAACGGCGTTGTGTCTGTTAAAACATTCAGTGATATTATCTGCTTTACTTCTGAATCTGTTGTACGTGCCATTTTATACCTAAACCACTCTTTTGCTTAAAATATATTATGATTCTGACTTAGTTTCTGACTTAGCTTCTGACTTAGTTTCTGACTTAGTTTCTGCTTTTTTCAGAATAGCTTCTGCTTTCTTTTCTGCTTCCGCAATGATTTTAGCCGCCTGCTTTTCAGCTTGTTCCGTAGCTTTTGAAAGAATATCGCTATCTTTTGAATCATCAATAATCCTTTTTAGCTTGTTTTCAAAACATGCTTCTTTTGCTTCTTCTTGAGACAATGTCAGTACAGACCCACGGGGAAAATATTTCCCCGCAGAATCTGTATGAGCCCCGAGAAGTTCATAGCTTAACTTTTTTAATTTAGCCATTACTTATCTCTCCTCTATTGTTATGCGCCTGTTGCGTGAACAACACCGCAATTGTTATTTGCATCTGTTTTAACCACAAGGGCCATAGCTGCTAATACTTTGAAGTCGTGTTGCATCATATCAGATTGAGGTTGTTCAAACCATGTTAAATCTTGACCTACTTTAAGCTCAACAACATCATCACGCATTTCAACTAATACTAACTCACCATCGGCAAGTCCTGTTCCTAAACGTACTTCAGCAATCGGTGCGAATGCTTCAAAACGTTGTTTATATGTTTTCTCACCTTTTTGAGTGCTGTAATCATTGTCAATAAATGACCAGTTATCAGGTGAAACATATAAGACACATGTATTTTCACCATACCCGTAGTTATCCACTTGCAACTTAGCGATCATGTCTTGAACGTCAGCAACAGGTGTTTCTGATCCACCGCCCCAAGCATTAGCAATTGTTTTAGTGTTTCTGTTCGGGTGGTTCGTGAAACCATAAACTTGTTTACCATCAACAACACGCCCGAAACCGTCCCAACACATTGCATTGATTTGATCAGCAACCAAACGTGAAGCCGTTGAAATACCTAAAGAAGGTAACTGTCTTCCTGGTCTGTCTAATGTAGCTTGAATTTGTCTTTGGTTAAGCTGAAAAGACTTGTGAAAAATTGGAACAGGAACACCTTGCTCAGTGAACGTTAATCTATCACGTTGACCAGGTGTAGCTCCATCCATGTCAACATTAGCTGCTGTCATGTCACTGATTTGCTCGTAATTGGATACTATATCACCTAGATTTAAACTAGAATCTACTAAATTGTATTTAGCTAAATCTGCAACAACTGTAAGCTGTTTTCGTGCAATATCAACTACTTTTTCATCCCATTTGATATACGCTTCATGTGACAACGTACCGTTAACATTTAACATTTTTCTAGAAAGACCTGAATTTTTACGCATTTCAAGGCTATCTACTTTTCCCTCACTATTAAGTAAAAGACTATTTAATAACATTCCTGTATCCATAATATATACCTCCTATATATAGATTATAAGATTTCAATTTTAATACGTGCTTTTGAACCACCACCGCTGTTGTCTACTGCTTCTAAAGCTGTTGCAACAATTCGGGCTCCTTCAATAGCTGCATCAATACCAGAATTAACCGCTGCATCAGTGTATGTGTTGCCAGTGCTTAAAGCTGCTGCTGCTGATTTATCGCCTTTGATAACACAACCTGTTCCATCAAAAACAAGGTGATCACCAATAACAATAGCTGCTGCTGAAGCTGGAACAAAAGCATATACTTCGTCACCAGATTTTAAATATGCTGCACGCACATTATCTGCTGCCGCGTAGTCCGTGGATATAAGACCGCTAACCAAGTCATTCTCAACTGCAATTAATTTAGGTCCGCAAACCTTAGCTGTTGCTTGTCTTTGAAAATCCCCATCTGTAGCCCGCTCTAGAAAATCACCAGGGGTGATAGTTCCCGCAGCTGGTGCTTCTTTTAAATGAGTATGTCCAACTGAATTTAATAAAATAGTGTTAGGTGTAGTTGACGCCATTATTTAGTCTCCTTTACATCAAAAATAGATGGTACTTTATAATCACCATTTGTTTTAGGTTGATTAAAAGTAGTACCTCTACCATTAAAACTTTGTTTTTTACAGCTTTCTGCAAGTTTTTGAATATGATTAAAAGACATCTCTTTTAATTCTTCTTGTGTGAAAGTACTGTTTGAAATGATACCGTTAATTAAAGCTTCTTTCTTGGATTTATGCTCAGTGATAGCATTTCCTAAAAACTCTTTAACTTCTGCATCTTCAATACCATCTAAAAGGCTGTTTACCTTTTGCTCTGTTGTTTCAGACGATTCAACTACTTCTTCTGTAGTTTCTTCATTGTCTTTAACCGTTTCTTCTGTGGTTTCTTCTGTGATTTCTTCGCCACTTTCTTCCTGTTCAACTACTTCTTCTGTAGCTTCTTCATTCACTGCCATTTTAGACAAAACATCTTCACTTAAACCGTCTAAAGTTTCTTTATCAGATTCAGTAAAACTGTTTGCTGAGTTGGCAATAACATCTTGGATCAATTTTGATTTGTCCATATTGTTGTTACCTCCATTATTTTTTTGCTTATTATCACTTATGACCGGGCTATATGTGGTTTTTCGGACTACTTCTTGTGTGTCATCTCCCAACATAACCTTACCATCCGCCATAACATAGCTTACTTTATAAAAGGCATCTTTACCTTCATTCTCCATGACATATACAACCATGTCATCATATATATCAAGTACAAATACAAAAGACCCTGTTTTATCTTCTAAGGCAATATTGACCTTTTTACGTATCTCATCAAAACTTTCTTTGTTTCCAATTAATCCTAACCTTTCACCAACAAGCCGCAAAGCTTTGTTTATTTTCTCCCGAGTTGTTTTAGTTTCGTTACATTTTCCATTGCATTCTTTACAATTATTTCTCATAGTTCCGCAACCGTCCTCTATACTACATGCCCCTACTTCATTTGGAAGTAACGCTAAATGGTCCGGCCTAATATGCCGAACAACACCATTATATTTTACTCCATCATATTCACCTGAAACCATTTCTAAATTAGAAAAAAGACCGGTGGACACTTCTATAATCTCACCATTCTCAAACTTGTCAACAAGATACTCATAATTTAGCTTTTTAGCTTTCTGTATATTCAACCATATCTCACCTTTAAGTTTATTATCTTCTGTAAATTCAACATTAAAAAAAGAACCTACACTAGTTAATTCTTGTATACGTGGAGAACGTGCTGAAACCGCAACACCATTAATTTCAGGATGTGAAACCGGTACAGGTACACCATTCCAGGTTTCAACCCAATCTCTAAACTCTTCCGCCGGGTAAAAAAGGCCATTCATAACCATCTGCTTGGCGGCAATTACTGGCACCACTAAATGTTCTACATCTTCAAACATTTCTCGACGTGTCTTAACACTAGTATCAACATTGGCTTTTAAATATTGCGCCTGGTACTTGTCATCTTGCATAGTTTTATCTTATCACACTCACACCCTCAGGTACACGGTTTATTGGTACAAGTTCAACCGCACAACGGCAATTTGGCTCCCCTATCAAAGTACTTACCTTTTCTATACTGTAATATCTATTGTCACGCGAACGATGTGTTGGCCGCTCTCTACCGTCTAAACTAGTTACCCATATTGCTACTATTTCTTCCCCTAATTGAGCTTCCAATAATTCCGCTTCGTTAAGTGTTGCTAAATTTAAAGTGTTAACTATCTCTGTCCTTGCTAAAAGCCTAGAACGGGCTATGCCTATAGCATCCACCCTGTTTGTCATATTTCTGGCTATCTTTTTTATACCTTGCCCTTGTAACAGTCCCTGTGAAAGTTCGTAGTTTATTTGTTGTGACATTGTCTCGGTTATCCCTTTCAACTGTGCAAAATCTCTTGTAAAAAGAAATTGCAGCCGCTCAACATGAAAAGGAACTGTTAATGGGTTTATTTGAACAGGTACTTGATTTCGCCCAAACTCTCTAGCCAGTGAATTGTTACCTCTTTTGGATCCTCTAACATATGACTCCTCTATGTACTTAAGTAACCAATTAAGTTCCGGATTGTTAACACTCGTACTACCACTAAGTATTATCTCGGCTATAATCTGTTCTAGCCAGATATCAAAACGCTCTAACTTCTCAGGTGTTCTTAAAAATATAAAATCAGAAGGCTTTAACGCATCGGCATTGTCTAAAAAAATCTTGTTCTTTACAAGTGATGTTGTTATCAGCTTTTTTATTTGACCATATCTACGATTTATTTCACCGACTGCTCTGTTTCGTAGTGTTATTGTTCTGGTGGGGTCATTAGCTAAAAGGTTTTTAGCTTTCTTCTTCGACATCGTCCGTGTTTTCGTCTTCTATATCGTCAAAATCATCTGCATCGGGTAAATCAGATTCCCTATATTCTAACCCAAGAACATCCTCAAAAAGCTGCTCCGGTGGCATTATCATTTCAGCCCCTTGAGCATTAACATAGTTTGCTACAGCCTGCGTTGTTTTAACTGCAACCTCCGCTTTATCTATATCTGATACTGTCTGTAAATCTTTCCATTGTATTTTGTAATCATCTGTTTTTGGTTTAGATAAAACACCGTTTAAAATAAACCAATCTATAATCGGCCGTAAAATTTGGAACTCACAATAATCTTTTTGTCTTTCCATTATTCTAGATAACCAATTATTTTCATCTTGACTTGATGCTAACTGCCCTTGTTCCGAACCTGTTAAAATTCGCTTAGGTATGCCCGTTGTTGCTGATATTAAAGAAATTATCATATTAAAGTAATTTTGAGGATCGGCAATATCAAAGTTTAACGTATTTACATCTATACCTTTTGTCCTGAGATATCTAGTAAGGTTATGTGTAAACTCTTCCATGCGTGTTTCAAGCAATGCCGTATCAACAAGCTTTGTTTCTGGCTGTTGGTTCATGTGTAAACCGCCACGGGCATTTAAAAAGAACATCTCAGAACCGCCACCTACTATTTTTTCTAAGTCTATCAATCTATTAACAACCGGCTCTAATCTTGGCGTTCCAAAAACATCATTTTCTAAAACACCCTCTGCAACATGTATAATTCTGCTATGGTGAACCTCGATAACTTCACGGCTCATCATTGCTGAAGGTGAATAAGTGTTGTTTCCACCATAACCCCCTGCAGTAAGTTTATAAAACGTAGGTAAACCGTATCTTTCACTTTGTGGATCTTGATCATATTCAGATATTGAAACATTTTTTTCTGAATATGCAGACATAAATAAAATGTCCTCTTTTCTAATCCTAGAAACTAAAGGATCTTTAGGGTTTTTACCATCGCGAACGCCTATAAACAAAACACCATAATGCCCTAAACCGGCTACAATATCTAAACGCTGAATGTAATGAAATAATTTTATCTTTCTGTCTGTAACAAGGCTTAATACTTCTGTTTCAAAAATCGTCTCTTCCTGTGTGTCATTATCGTCAGTAATAATCGGCTGTTCACCCCAACAAGCTTTTGGATATGCTTCTACAATACGCTTAGCTATATCTTGCCTTAAAAACCTATTAATGTAATCCGCTATTGTAGGCTCTATATCGTAACCAAACACTTTATATAAATTACGCTTGTCATTATGTGTTTTTGTTATCTGTGATTGCAAGGCCATACGGCTTGTTAAATCACTGTTATTAAACATACCGTTTAAATCTTCTCTGCTCTTTAAAGTGTTTGAAAGTTTTAATTGCTGTTTTAATAACCGGTTTTCATTTTGTAAATCTCTAGACATGTTATTTATATACTACCTTATTTGAATATATTTAGCACTTATTGACACGTACTATTTATCTTATTTTATTTTTCCTAACCCTTTGTATCCTTAAAATTATCGTCTATAGCTTCCTCTATTAAATAAAACCCTTTTTCTTTTACCTGCTCTAATGTTTCCAGGCCATCAGGTATTTTATTTTTTGGGCATCTATCATCTATCTCACAACAAACACGTAAGTCATTACCTGAAATATTTTCAGGAATACCATACTTATCTATATCAAAAGA